>JAAIXJ010000124.1:93113-232778 GCA_013403705.1 Heliconius hermathena | reverse complement strand
CTCGCTCTCTGGTACGCCGGCCCAGAAAGCGACCCGACTGCCCGGCAAATCGGTCGTGTCATTGCCCTTTCGCTTGGTCTCTGTCACACAAACGACATCCAAATCTCTATCATCCATCACATCTAATAATTCATTCATCTTTTCTTCCATCCCCCCTCTTACATTCCACGTAGCTATTTGTAGCTCCGTCCTCCACCTCCCGCCGTTCCGGACATGGCGTGTTGGGTGGCGGTCCCCAACGCCGCATTCGTCGCCACTTGACACACCAGCGGGGACGCACTGGTGCGCGTCGCCTTGGGGGGACGCCCTATCAGTGCGCTCTCTCGAGGTGCACGTGGCGGATGGAACGTTGCAGCCCTCGTAAGGGCTGGCATGGGTCGCTGCGAGCAAGCCTTCCATCTTGGACCCCCTATATTACTATTAAATTTTGTATATATTTATATATTTGTAATAAGTAATATTATTATTATACTTTATATTTTCTTAGACATATAACTTGTGTAATATTTATATTATATTTTTATAATCATGTCTAATTGTAAAAAAATCAGCGTCACACTGTATCCCGCACTCTGCAGGGTAAGCAGAGGGAACCTATTGTTAAGACACTCCGTTCCCCACTTTCTGCCGAATTCTGGAGACATTGCGTGTTGAGTAGCAGAACTCAACGCCGCGCTTGGCCTCGACACCAGAGCGAAGAAATGGAAATATAAATTTAAATAAATATATCATCTCCTCGAGTGGGGATCGAACCCACAACCAGTCGATTTTACAGTCACACTTCGTGCCGCTGCGCCACGACTCGCGTACCGTAATATATATGATTCCTCCGAAAACACTGTATCAAAGATATTGGAGGAAGGTTATGAAAAAGCATGAGGACCCCCTGGAAGTTATGTAAACAAAAGTTGATGACGGAGCAAAGAGGTATGCAGAGGCCGAGAGAGGAGATTACGTAACACTATTGAAGCTACTCTACAAACAAAGAAAATATCTACTAACGCGTGACATTTAAATAAGAGCAATAATATATAACATTTAAATTTATTTAAGGTATTGAGTCTAAATACTGGCTGTCATCAACTTTGATTGCTATTCTTACATTACAGGCACTATAAGTGAATGTTCATAATAGAATCTATTTATTGAAAATTTATAAGGAAAATGATAAAAATTACCAGTTTCGGAGTTTTTCCTTTATGTACACCCAATTACTTAACTGGATGCCAAATTTCACCGTTCTGTTAAAATTAACGATTTTCAGACTTCATTATCTAAATAACCATTTGAGCTGTGTTTATGAAATTTGGTGCACGTATACAAGTAGCGGGTCTAAATTTTTAAGCCAAATTTGACAAGTTTATGTGGAATAGTTTTTGAGTTATGAAGTTGTAAAAAGTGGCTTCAAATGGTTCTTGTAAAATTACCCTCGGTGCTGCTCGCCAGTTCTGTTTTACTAAACTTGGCCACGCGCGACTGCGCGTAATTTGACATTATAACCATCAATCAACTTATGCTTAATCTATAATCCAAATACTAGTTAAGAGAGGGCAAAAAAACGACGAAGCGTATTAAAAAAAGGATATACGTCATTTTAAAATAATATTCAGTTACAATATTAGGCACTGTACTATAACGATATATTTTTAACTAAATAAATAAATAAAATTCTATTTATACTTATACTATCTTTTTACATAAATGACCAAGTTTATCAAAGCACGGCCAAAGCTTTAGCCGCTACAATGGGTTAAGTGGTTTTAAATTGCAACTAACGAGCAGTCAATTGACCTTGAAATGCTTTTATATTGTCGTTGAAAAGTTGCAACCATATTTTTTTTTGTCTGTATCCCGCATTTCACGGTATAGATAGAGAAGAAGAGGAAAAGATACTCCATTTCCCATTTAAGACTTTCCGTTGGCCATAGTCCGCCCAATTTTTGAGACTCAACTTAACGTAGCTTCTTTATTTTGTTAGGAAAAGTAGAAAATAAAAACATTTAATTCCTCGCGTGGGAATCAAACCGACAATCGTGCTTTTACGCCCTTGGCTTGATTTTTAGGATTCCGTAACTCGAAAGGAAAAAATAGAACCCTTAGTAGAATCACTTCGTAGTCCATCCGTCCGTCCGTCTGTCAAAACTATTTATCTCGAGATCGCGTAAAGTTTTCAAGCTGAAATTAATGCCAAATGTTCTATGGTGAAGAAATAAAGCTTCTAAGTCAAAGCAATCAAAAGCTACGAGCATTTATGCACCGATTTTGCTGCATTTTGTTTGAAATTCGCTGCGGAATCAAAATTTAAAGTGTACTTCACGTGGACCTATAGTTATGAAATTTGGCACGAAGTGCTAGAACTTACAACACAAATAAAAGAAACAATCCGAAAAGTAATGTTTATAGATTTTTCATAGAATAAAAATCTTAGACTCGCACTTAACCAGTTTTTTAAAATTAAATTATTAATTTCTTTCACAATATGTCACACAAAACTATAATTTATATAACATTTTATAAAAACTTTTTAACGTTCATGTAAGCTTTGTAGGAAAATATCCAAGTTTTTCTAAATAAAAATATTCTATTAATAAATTCTGCTATAAGGTCGCGACTACACCTTAAAACACGCTCGGATCCGTTGAGCTAGTGACCCATATGATTTTGCTTACTTCTGATTTGTATATTATATGGAAAAAAAAATAATTATAAACTTATATTTGTAGTTCACTTCATAAAAAATAAGTAGCATAGCATATAGTCGCAAACTTATATTGGTAAACTTTTATAAGTTTTACTTCCCGTTGACTTATAATCCTGAAATAGGTATGGAATACAAGGTAGGCGAGCCCGACTCGCACTTAACCGGTTCTTTTAAATTAAATTATTCATATATTTCACAATATGTCACATAAAACTATAATTTATATAACATTATTTAAAATTTTCCAACATTCAAGTAAGCTCTGTTAGGAAATATCCAAATTTTTGTATACTTACAAAAACTTCGATATTTCCTATATAGGAAATATAGCATAGCAAAGAAATAAAAACAATCGAAGAAATCCCCCGGATGGGGATCGAACCCACAATCGTCGCGTTACAGTCAGCCCCTTGAGTGGCACAAGGGGCGCGTCACGTCTTAGAATGGAAATTATTAATAATGAAAGTAATATTCCATATTCAACATATTTATATAAATATTCTATTAATAAATTCTGCTCTAAGGTCGCGACTTCACCTTAACACACACGTTCGGATCCGTTGAGCTAGTGACCCATATGATTTTGTTTACTACGGACAAAAAATAGGGGAGCCATGTCGTATTGCGGCCAGTTTACGTGGAAATACCTAAAATCTACATAGTATATAAATATGTTGAATATGGAATATTACTTTCATTATTAATAATTTCCATTCTAAGACGTGACGCGCCCCTTGTGCCACTCAAGGGGCTGACTGTAACGCGACGATTGTGGGTTCGATCCCCATCCGGGGGATTTCTTCGATTGTTTTTATTTCTTCACTCTGGCACCAAGTTGTGATCCGGCACTCAATACGTAATGACTCGAAAAATTCGGGGAAAGTGGGGAACGGAGTGTTTTAACCCTAGGTTCCTTCTGCCTACCATGTTTATGCGGGGTACAGAGGGAGTGAAGCTGTATGTATTCTAAATATAAATTTCTATATATTCATTTATAGCTTTCATGCGTTTCATCTCTAATAGCAGGATGGACAGAGGGAACCGTGTGCTAAGACATTTTGGGTTTTATTGGGTGGCGGAAACTAACGCTATTATACATAATATATGCCAAATACGTGAAAAACGAAGAAAGATGTGTTCTGCCACTATGTCACTTATAGATATACGAATACGTCTCGTATCTCATAACATCAATAAGTAAGTAATGTATTTAATTACAATTAAATTTAAAATATTGTTGTTTCTTTCGTTTTTTATCGTATTATATAAAGATTGGACTATATTGTTGATGGAGTACCTTACGAGTTTGTTTGTTAAGTTAGTAACAACTTGCCAACTTGTTGTTGGTATAGTTAGTACACAAGCAATGTCGCCAAATATGAGCAGAAAGTGCGGAACGGAGGGTTTTAACTCTAGGTTTCATCTGCCTACCCACTATGCGTCTAAGAGTATAAAGTCAAAATTAAATATCCACAACAATTAAAAAAATAAAAAAATCAGTTTCACGCTGTTCATCTGGTGGATTTCTACACAGCAGGGTAGGAAGAGGGAACATAAATGTTACGACACACCAAAATCACCGAATTCTGGAAGCACTGCTGAGTGGCGGAACTCAACGCTGCGCTTTATCTCGACACCAAAGCGAAGAAATGGAAATATTCCCTCTCGTATATTCTATTTTTACTGAAATATAAATATACCACTTCATTCACTTGTTCATCTTACCTTGCGTCCATCCTTTCTTAATTTCTTTTAAATACCAGAACCTTTGTGTTACTCGCATTCAGGCTTAGACCATTATTTACACCCCCTTCTTTCAGAGTGGTGACTAATACCTGCAACTAGCATTCTGATGATGCAATGAGCACTGCATCATCTGCGTATAGCAGGCAATTTACATTTAAGTCACTTACTTTCACTCAAATATCGCTTTTTTCATTTCTTGAAGAATTCGTTATGATATGAGGGGCAAATAATTCTAAAATGTAAAATATCAGACCAGTCGTGGCACAGTGCCCTTGTGCCATGATTTTACAAGGAGAGTACGATTCGTATTCGAGGAAATTACATATTAAATTTTATTGCTCTGGAAAAAACTGGACGGAAAATGGGGGGGGCAAAAGGGTCTTAATGTGAACTTAACACTAGGTTTCCAGATTCCCTCTGAGTACTCTGCAGGATACAGCGTGAAGCTAAAAAGAATTATTATTACAATATACATAACTTATATATCCATCTATATAAATAAATGTATTATTTCTTATTTTATTTATTTATTTATTTTATTTATTTCTTTATTTGTACACCACTTATTTAAAAATATACAAAAACAGAAAAGAATTCTTTATTATATATTTACCATATCTAAGCTTAAGAATATCGATATTCCATTAAATAAACAGGAGATTTCGTTATTTGGTTGCCAATACCATTTTTAGACAAGAATCAGGTATTCAGGAGGCTTTCTTACAATAAATATGTAACATATGGGTAACGTTACCGAGAATTTGAACATTTTTTACTGTGTAACCTTTTTAGTTGTGATAATATTAGAATATTTTTAGATGCATATATGTAATATATACATCAATATATTACAATAACTTTTTTTTTCTAAAAATTGATAACATATTTTGTTGAATATTATGTAAGGTATTAGTTTTAATATATCATAAAAGTTCTGTTTTTAAAAAATCAAAAGACGCCGTTATAATGTAATTGGGACTGTAAGAGATAATTGTAGTATTTTGTAACTCGTCCATTTCTCTGATTAAGATAAAATATGGGGTTGAGGTAAATTCTTCGAAGCCACAGTGTCTCTTAAAATCGGCTGCAGAACAAAGTCATGTATTACTGATATTTCATTGTGATATATATCATTTTATTGAAAATGTAAAAAAAAAGTGATTTTCTCAAAATTTTTTTATATATAAAGATAAGACGTGAAGTCAAAAAAATATGTGAAACATAGTAACTAAATATTCAGACATGCTAATCAGATCAAAACCAAATGATAGTAAAAAAAGATTAAATCAGCTTCACGCAGTATCCCGCACAAAGGAGGATAGGCAGATGGAACCCAGTCACACCGTTCCCCACTTTCCATCGTGGAAGCATTACGTATTGAGTGGCGGAACTCAACAAAATATTAGTAAGCGAATATTTTGTAATATAAATACAATTTATACTTATATAATATTATGGTACATAAACTATAAACCCGCCGTTTAAAAGTGCTGATAGAGGCGATTCTCACTATGAAACAAATGGACCGGAACTTAACATTACATGTATACGAGTATACTGTAGTTAAAATAATTTCAATAAAATAAAAAATCAAAATCAGCTTCACGCTGTATCCCGCACACAGCAGGGTAGGCAGAGGGAACCTAGTGTTGAGACACTTCGTTCCCCACTTTCTGCCGAATTCTGGAGGCATTGCGTGATGAGTGGCAGAACTCAACGCCGCGCTTAACCTCGACACCAGAGCGAAGAAATGGAAATATAAATTTAAGTAAATATTTCATCTCCTCGAGTGGGGATCGAACCCACAACCAGTCGGTTTTACAGTCACACTTCGTGCCGTTGTGCCACGACTGGCCTCTTAATAATTTCAATAATGTTGTTAATATATTTTTTTTCAACGTGAATAACTCACTTATAGAGAGATTTATGTATATATCCATGTTATATAATCAAGATTTTTCTTTTAGAGCGGCTTCACACTTTTTCTGCATAGCAGAGTAGGCAAAGGGAACTTTTTGTTATGACAATCCGTTCTTTAGCTCAGTACTAAATGGCGGTACTGCCACGCTTCATTTTTCTACTCTAATAATATGAAAAAATGAAATCTATCACCTAATATGCTTTTAAATTTCAAATTCAGCAGAAATTGAATAACTGAGATACACAGAAGGACATATCTATTTGGCCTATATAATCATAATAAAATAACAAATATATTTTTTGATCAGAATAATTATATTATGAAAACTATTTAAATTAATATTCTACTACAAAAAAAAGAACAAGCCCCACGTAAAACATCGTATCTGACTAATAAAAGCATATTTATGAGATTAAAACGATAGTAAACGAATGATTTATAATAGAAACACAATTTTCTTATATAACATGTTATATAAACTATAAACACGCCACTTACAAGCGCTGATCGAGGCGATACTCGCTACGAAACAAATGGACTGGAACATAGCATTACCTACTTTTATTGTGTACTTCTAAAATTCTTTTGGAATTGCCTCTTTACTATCGAATATGAGATTTTATTTAGTGTATTTCGTTTGGTTTTATAAGTAAATAAATAAATAAAGTAAATATTGAGGACAGTCGTGGCGCAGGGGTACAAGTGTGTGACTGGTGTAAACGTGACTTGGTTGTGAGTTCAATACCCAGTCGAAGAAATTAAATATTTATTTAAATTTATATTAGCTCTGGTGTCGAGGCAAAGCGCGGCGTTGAGCACCGCTATTGGACACGCGATGTCTTCAGCATTTGGCGGAAAATGGGGAACGGAATGTGTTAATACTAAGTTCCTTCTGCCTTCCCTGCTGTGTGCGGGATAAAGTGAAGCTGATATATTTTTAATTTATTTATAAAAATACGCTACATTTGAGAATCACTTAAGGAATTAAAAAAAGTCTTACTGTAATGCCCCGGCTTCGATTCCAACCTTAGGAATATTTTGATTGTTTTGCAGTTCACCCAACAAAATGCAGGAGTAGCGTAAAGCTAAAATATATGTAAGTATTTTTAAAATTTATCAATAATTTAAACCTTGATACGGTTGTTATAGCAATTCTTCATCGTTCCTAGGTACCTAGAATAGCAGTAGGCTTTTGTTGGCAGCGTCTACGCCCGTACTCAATCTACTTCCCTTTACTCAGCCTCGGTGGTTAGTCCATTGGATCTAATGTCATATGTATGTAAATCACGACATCCATCCATTATTTCCTTAAGCATCCGAGGGCGATTAATTTCAGAAGTTATTTAAATTATATATAGTATTAAACCAAACAAATTAAAATAACACAAAGTTAAATATGAAGAAGAAGGCAATCCAAATACTTGGGCTCTACTCTACTTAAAAATACTTTTGTCTAGTTTTGATCCTAGCTTAATTAGCAGATTAAAATAAAATAGAATTATATAGATAATTTTGGAAAAAGGTACGAACCATACAAAAAAATATACGGAGCATGTGTCTATAGTGTTTAGTAAAAATTTTTCAATAAAGAAATAGTCATATACAAGGTATAACGCAATCGACGGATCAACGATTGTCTATGAGTAAAGGACCTATCTACTTCACTCCCACTTTGTTAAACTCAATGTTATTTAGAAGATTTATAAATCGTTTTGAAATGTTACATTATACAAAAGGCCTACTTAATATTGAGATAAAATAATCTCGAGCGCAGACTCGACAGTAGGGCTGCATTTGCCAATTTTCTTCAAATATCTGATTTTTTCCAAAATATCATAAATATCTTCCCAGCCACTAAAAATCTAACCGATTTTTAGTGGCTGGGACATACATAGAAGCTGATTTAATTTAATTTTAATTTAATATAGCATATATTTACATATTTTGATCAAACAGACGCTTACTTTGGTTACGCACGGTTGTACTATAATTAATTAAAGGAATAATTTATCTCTTTGATCAGTTGTCTGTTTATACCGCGTATATAGTTCCATTTTTAATTAGTAAGGCTTGGGTATAATCTGTTTTAAAAACAGCCGCAGTGGCTCAGCGTTTTGCCTTTAAACTCGACTATTATGGATTCAATTCTATGTCGGGGGATCGTAATATTTTAAAATTAGGCGGTAAATGGGAAACGGAGTGTTTTAATTTAAACTTCTTTTGAATAAAAAGATCTGAAAGACAGATATGTATTTAAAATTATCTAATCGTGTCGTTTATACACGTGGCGAATGTAATATCAAGGTCTGTGAGGGGAATTAGTATATTTAACATACATATAAGTAAAACAAAGAAGTAAAAAGAAGAGTATCTCAATACTAGGTTTCCAGGTTCCGTTTACCTACTCTGCTTTGCGTATATATAGTGTGAAGTTCAAAAACAATAATATAACATGTGCAAAAAAAAGGACATACAGGACATGCAAATATTAGTTTTGCATGTCCTTTACAGTTTCATTGCATTTACATCAAGTTTACTAGCGGTAGTACTAGCGGTAAGCGCCTTTTGGGGTTTAGTCTCCAACTATGTTAAAGTAAACGGTGTTGGTTAAAGTCATTCTTGCTGAGTTATAAAGGGACAAATAAAAAGTTAAAGCAGCTTCACGCTGTATCTCGCACACAGCAGACGGAACCTAGGCAGAGGGAACCTAGTGTTAAGAGTGTTGTCGAGGCTAAGCGCGGCGTTGAGTTCTGCCATTCAACACGCAATGCCTCCAGAATTCGGCAGAAAATGGGGAACGGAGTGTCTTAACACTAGGTTCCCTCTGCCTACCCTGCTGTGTGGGGGATACAGCGTGAAGCTGATATAAAGGGACAAATACATTACAAATATACAGAATGGAAGCATATGCGCTTCTTTTACGGGAGCAGTATATAGGGTAAAATATTTCAAACCCAAATAAAATATTTCAACTTAAAAAAAATATAATTGAACAAATCAAAAGCTTGGAAGTAGGATTTTTTTCATTTCACAATTTGTATCCATACTGTATTACGTGTGTTACGAATAGATACCAATAACGTAAACATCTACTATAAAAGTACTACTAAGCGATGCTGATCTGCCACTTTTCATTCTCAAAAAACATCCAGAACGAGAAAGAGATATCCCTCGTTCTATTTTACGCGATTACCTATTTTCTATAATAAGCCGTTCAACTTCACCGCCATTAACTACGATTCGATTTCGTGAATGAGGCGTGTGCGAGTGTCTGTCTGTGTGCGTCATTCTTAACAAATGGCGTTTATTTTACAACGAGAATTTTGTTAGAAAAAATCACTTTTTCAATTTTGGCAAATTTTGTTTTGTTCTAATTGTATTAGGCTTTTATAGAGTTGTTACTATGGTTTTATTTAAAGTGACAAAAACACTGTATATAATATGCGTGGTATACGAGATAGGTTTAAAAAAGCAGCTTCACGGTTTTTATCCTTCACGCTTCTTTTTTTTTTGAGGTCAGTCCTGGCATATGGACACAAGCGTGCAACTGTAAATGTGACTGGACAAGGTTCGATTTCCATTGGAGGAATTGAAATATTTAATATTTTTATTTCTTCGCTCTGGTAACCAGATAAAGTGCGGCGTTGATTTCCACCATTTAACACGCAATGCTTCCTGAATTCGGCGGAAAGTAGGGTGAGGAAGTGCTTTAATCAGAACGCAGTGTTTTAATAACAGGTTCCGTTTGCCTACACTGCTATATGAGGGTTACAGCGGGAAAAAACAGAACGCTTTGTATCCTCAACGCAGCATAGGCAGAGGCCACGTAGTGTTAAGACACTTCGTTCCACATTATTCGCCAAATTTTCGATTTTACATGCAGTTTCACCCCCCTGGTTAACCCTGGTTAAGTGAACATAATTAGTTATGTTCACTTAACTAGGGGGGTGAACAACTGTTAGCAGTTGTTACACATGACACATTCTACTCGTAAGTATCCAAAGTACTAACTATCAAAGCCTTTCTCGATAAATGGATTAACTAACACGAAACTATTATTTCAACTCATACCAGAGGTTCCCGAGATAAGCGCGTTTAACCAAACAAACTTTTCAGTTTCATAATATATGTAGACACGATATTATATTGCAAAACTTGTACTTATGTATAGATTGTAGAATCATGGGAAGTCGTTAGTCTCACAAAATTTATTCATAGTTTTACATATACATACGTATTTTTGTACGCAATTTTTCTAGTAAAAGACAAGAAAAACAAACAATATATTTGTTTAAGAGATATTGCCATAATATTTGGAGTAAGTAAGTCACGTTGGTTCCTCATGAATAATAAAATTGAATACGCAATCAGTTTGGTTTTGGGGATATTAAAGAAATTTGCTTTAAAAGATTTTTGTGTAAAAAGATAGATTACAGTCGTTCAGTTATTTAAGTTCTTAAGATAAATTTAAGTTTATTTACAAAGAACATACAGATGGGACACGTTTGAGTTTATGTGATGGATAAAGATAAATGAAATACTTAAGAAAATAAGAATAAGAACAGAGGCCGTCGCGGCGCAGGGTGTCACAACCGGGTGACTTTAATGCCGCAGTTGTGGGTTCTATTCTCATTCGAGGGAATGAATTCTTATTTATTAATATTCTCATTTCTTCGCTCTGGTACTAAGGCAAAACCGCGGCGTTGAATTCCGCCACTGCACACGCAATGCCTCGAAAATTCGGCGCAAAGTAGGGAACCGAGTGTCTTAAGATTCCCTCTGTCTACTCTGCAATATGCAGGATATAGTGTGAAGCTAACTTGTGAAAATATTTATAAAATAAAATACTTTCTGCTTAATATGATAGTTAACAGAACATAACATTACAATTTGTCCAAACTAACCAGGTATATATAAAATATTTTCAAAATAAACAATATTCAGTGTCACGCTGTATTTCACTTTGGGCAGGGCAGACAGAAAGAACTTAGTGTTAAGACACTCTATTTCTCTACTTTGTGTCCAATTTTTGACATTGCGGTCGATTGAGGTCAGTCGTGGCGCAGGGGCACAAACGTGCGACCGTAATCGGCAGGTTGTGGTTTTGATTCCCACTCGAGGAAAATAAATATTTAATAGTTTAATTTTTTCGCTCTGGTGAACAGGCGAAGCGCCTTGAGTTCCGCCACCTCAACACGCCTGCAAAATTCAGCGGAAAGTGAGGAACGGAAGTGTTTGGGAACTAAGAAGAAGGAACTGGGAACGGAGTATCCTAACACTAGGTTCCCTCTGCCTACCCTTCTATATGTGTAATACAGCGCAAAGCTAGAGAGAAAAAAAATATTGAGTGGTCCACTACTCAACAACGTACTTTATTTTATTACCACAGCGAGGAAATGAAAATAATACATTTCCCCAGGTAGTAATCAAACACACAACCGCGTTTCAGCCAAATATCAACTGCACCATTTCGTTTACATTATATTATATTATAATATTAAACATAGTCGCTACGGCCAAGTATGCCCTAAGGAGCTAGCATTATACATATCTAAAGCTCACGTAAATGTAGGCTACGAAATGAAAATATTGAAATTAATAATTCATTTCCCCGAGTGGAAATCGTACTAACAACCACATTTGAGTCAAATAACAACACGCCATGCCATTTCGACTATATTATATTACAAAATTAAACGTAGTCGCTACGGCCAAGTATGCCCTAAGTAGCTGCCATTATACATATCTGAAGCTCACGTAAATGTAGGCTAAGAAAGGAAAATATAAAAATTAGTAATGCATTCCCCCGAGTGGAAATCGAACTCACAAACACATTTGAGTCAAATAACAACTGCACCATTTTGACTATATTATATTACAAAATTAAACGAAGTCGCTACAGCCAAGTATAACCTGAGGAACTAACATTTTACATATCTGAAGCTCACGTAAATGTAGGCTAAGAAAGGAAAATATAAAAATTAATAATGCATTCCCCCGAGTGGAAATCGAACTCACAAATACATTTGAGTCAAATAACAACTGCACCATTTCAACTATATTATATTATAAAATTAAACGAAGTCCCTACAGCCAAGTATAACCTGAGGAACTAACATTTTACATATCTGAAGCTCACGTAAATGTAGGCTAAGAAAGGAAAATATAAAAATTAATAATGCATTCCCCCGAGTGGAAATCGAACTCACAAATACATTTGAGTCAAATAACAACTGCACCATTTCAACTATATTATATTATAAAATTAAACGAAGTCCCTACAGCCAAGTATAACCTGAGGAACTAACATTTTACATATCTGAAGCTCACGTAAATGTAGGCTAAGAAAGGAAAATATAAAAATTAATAATGCATTCCCCCGAGTGGAAATCGAACTCACAAATACATTTGAGTCAAATAACAACTGCACCATTTCAACTATATTATATTATAAAATTAAACGTAGTCATTACGGCCAAGTATGCCCTAAGGAGCTACCATTTTACATATCTGAAGCTCACGTAAATGTAGGCTAAGAAATAAAAATATTAAAATTTATAATCCATTCCCCCGAGCAGAAATCGAACTCAGAACCATATTTAAGTCAGATATCAACTGAGTCTTTTCGACTATATTATATTACAAAATTAAACGTAGTCGCTACGGCCAAGTATGCCCTAAGGAGCTAGCATTATACATATCTGAAGCTCACGTAAATGTAGGTTATATTTCATTCACTTCATTCATCGTAAAACTTGTCAAGAATTTACAACTACTTTTAAAATTACATACATAAGTACTCGAATACAAATAAAAGTGTAATTTTCATACATTCATCATTTGAATCCTTTGAAATATTATTTCTTGGATGTTTAGTATGAAACAAGTCTCCTAAAACTCTTTTTTGGTTTATCGATTTTTGTCTTTATCGCTATGAAGATAAGGTGCAAAATTATATATTTTTAAGTTATGATATAAAAACACACGTGCACACATAAAAGTGAAAATCAAACAGTGGAATGGTCACCTAGTTCCATAATAATTTGATAGCCACACGTTATGCCTCGCATAAATTTTACGTTTACTCATATCCTTGGAAGTGGAGTTATTACTATAATAAAAGTGGAATCGTATAGGCGAAGTTATAATTGGTATAAATTATAATATTTTTGTGTTACCCATAAATAGTTTTACTATGTTTAATAAACTTTATTTCTTAATTTTTTTTCTATATTTTTGTATAATAAGTAAAAAGAAGGACCAAAGAAAATTACAAAATAAAGAGAGATTTCCGAGATCTGATTACAAGTTGCTTTATAACTTGATGATGGTACCCGCGGAGTAGACAGAGAGAACGTAGTGTTCGTTCTCTATGCACCGCTTAATTTACGATATATTGCGTGGTGGCCCTCTTTGACTTTTTGTTTGGAAATAGAACCTGAAAAAAACAGTTTCCGGTAATAAAATTAGAATAATTTTAGTTCTTTATAATATACATGTAGGTTTATGTACATCTGTAACACTCAAGGATACTTTTTGTGAGATGTAATTTTCATTGGTCGTTAACTCAGTCCTCATACAGCATTTGGGGAGTCCCTCATACGGGATCGATTAATGGAAGTATGTATGGAAGTAGGCTATGTACATATGGTATGGGGGTATTCCCCGCACGTGGCAATTAAATTCAATGGAGTGCAACCCATGTGGTCCTACTAATGAAAACGATAATAGCAAGCGGTCCGTACGGCATGCTTGAACCGAAATCTCCCGCACCACGAATGCGTGCTATTACAGCACATATAAACTCCAATAAGAATAGGCCCTCTAGACTCTGTTCTCTTCTTTCCGTTTAAATTCAAGATATTATATTAAGTGCCCAAACTCAATACCGCGATATTGTCAGTGCAGGGAAATGAAAGTCATTTATTACCTCGAGTGGAGATTGAACCCACAATCATCGCGTATACAGCCAGGTATTGTCCCACTACGTCATGATAGCCTTTAAATTTTATAAAAATATTATAATAGTCACGTTATACAGTAACGCTAACCATTAGCAATATGATATCTTTGAACTAGAATATAAAAATAGAAACCAAATAAAAAATGGACAGGAGACTGCACGAGATATATAATATACAGGTTGTTTGAATAAAATTACTATTGCAAAAGAGAAAATATGAAGTCCTTTAAGATTTCTTTTAAGAATTTATTATGAAGGATTCTTGCTAGGGAAGTTGGAATTTAAATAAATCAGCTTCACGCTGTATCCCGCTCACAGCAGGCGAGGTGAGAACCTAGTGTTAAGACACTCCGTTTCCCACTGTCCGCCGAGTTATGGAGGCATTGTGTGCTGCGTGGCGGAACTAAACGCCATGCTTTGCCTTGACACCAGAGCGAAGAAATTAATGTATAAATGTAAATAAATATTTCACTTCCTCGAGTGGGGATCGAATCCACAACCAGTCGTTTACAGTCACACTTTATGCTTCTGAGCTACGACCGGCCTCAATTGGAATTTAGATAATTATTTAAAAAATAACATTTTCAGTCTATTAGTTGTGCTATTGTAGACATTGTAGATACCTTTTGCTTATTTGGTGCAAGAATGGCGTTTTTGCATTTTTAATATACTGCAGGCACAGCAATAGAATTTTGTAAATATTCGATTGTGTCTCCTGAAATAATATTAAAAATGCAAATTTTCTATTTCTTTCCACATACATTGACATAATATTTAACTTGCAGTTTCGTAGTTTCTTTTTTAATACGTTCACGTTGTTTACGCACTCAGGGTGGACAGAGGGAACCTGGGAACCTAGTGTTAAGACACTCAGTTTCCATTACGACACATCCGTCCCTCACTTTTCGACTTCTATGGAAGCATTGTGTGTTAAGTAGCGGAATTGAACGCTGATAACATTATTTAGATTATCTAGTTAGTCGTTACCATAGAGAGGAAATGAAATATTTAATAAAAAAATATTCAATATTTCATTTTCTTGAATAGGGATCGAACCCATAACTTGTCGTGTTTACAATCGTACGCTTGTGCCCCTGCGCCACCACTGGCCTCTAATTTCGTAGTTATTGCACAAAATGAGCGTCGTAGTCCATAATTCACTTTTTTGATATAATGAGTAATTTACGAAAATTATGATTGACATTAAAAATGAGTCATCTACTGATAAATACGGATAAATATTTTTTCCAATTATATTAAGTCCAGCTATCAAAATCTCATTAACTTCAGTAAGGTGATATTGTATTCAATATATCATTATCAGTATGATATTTTCTTTTTAAGAGATTACTGCTTACATTGATGGGGAAATGTATCATTTTCTCGTTCTCGGAACAGGATTAAGCGCGGCGTTGAGATCCGCCATTCACCACGCAATGTTGCTTGAAAAATAGGCGGAAAGTGGGAAAAAGACTGTCTTTGCAATTGATTTTCTCTGCCTACAAATAAAATTTAATGTTCATATTTTTGTATTAATAGAACAATATGTTTGGAAATTTTCAAAAACACAACAATACACTATCAAAATTAAAGTAAATAAAAAGAAAAAAAAATCTTTTTAACAAAATTTCAGTTTATCTACAAGAATACTTTATATATATTGATAGATGGGAGAAATCGTTCCTTAAAACAAAGCCTCGAATGCTGAGAAAAAACAATTCTTGAGTCAAAGTGAATGAACAACATTAAACTCTCTTAAAATTTAAATACTACTTTGTTGTATTCAATTCGAAATCAATTCAATCCTTACAATGTTAATACAATTGTGAAATAAAAGATTTTTACTTTCAATACGAGAGTCAGTGAGGTAGCAGCGGCACAGCGTCTGGCTGCAAATGTGGTGATTGTAGGTTCGGTTACTACTTGGAGGAATAATTTATTTTCATTTTCTATTTATGGTAAAAAAATATTGCGAATTTTCTCAAACTTGGCGTGTCTTAGCAATGGGTTTCCTCTGCCTACCACTCTATAGGTAGGATCGAGATGAAACTAGCATGGGTATTACAATTTTTATCTATCGGTTTCAAGCTGTATCCCGTATAAAGCAGGATATGCAGAGGGAACTAATATAAAGATAATCCGCTTTCCACTATCCGCCGAATTTCCGAGGCGTTGTGTGTTGAGTAGCGGAAATCAATGCCGCACTTTGCCGTGTTACCAGAGCGAAGAAATGAGAATAATATCAAATAATTCGTTTCTTTGAGTGGGAACAGAACCCACAACCGTCGCGTTTACAATCACACGTTTGTGCCATTGCGCCACAACGACCTCTAGTATAATGTTAAGATAATAAAATATTTCAACTCGATATATACCAATCTAGCAACAAAATATCATATAAAGAAAACAAAATATTTGTTGACGTATTTTCTATAGAGAGTAGACAGACTTTTGTATGTAAATAATGCTTCTAAATTGAATAATATGCCTTGGCAATATGGATATGAGTAAGACTCTAAGACGTATCTATTCTATCTTACCTTATAAAAAAATATATATTAAATGACACGTATGTATGAAAAGTGTTAATACAGAGATATGTAACGACAGTGGATTTATATTTTACTTGAAGGAACTCAAAAAAAACTTACAAATTACAAAAACAAATAACAAACATGTAAAAAGTGAAAAAAATATTCAGTCACTAAAATTTGAGTATTTTTAGTTTCAGGCTCTATCATGGGATCTATAGCAATGTCAGAGACATTGTGATAAGTCACTCCGTTTCCCATGCATCGCCCATATTTCGAACAATTGTATGTTTAGTAGTGACACTGAACGCCGCGCTTAGTCTTGTTACCAAAGCGAGAAAATCAAAAAAAATCAACCCGACTGAGATTCGAACCCACGACTGCCACGATTACAGTCACACAACTACCTTTACTTTGACTCATTAATAAATCAAATTCAATATAGATTTTGCTTAAGAATTTAAATTTGTCTCAACAATAACAGTATATTGTTCCAACCATTTATCGCTCAAACGCCTTGTCAAATTAATACGCTCCGTTTATTAATGAAGTGTAGAGAGGCTAATAAATTTCTAATATGAGATGCCGTGAAAGGAGAGGAGGTAAATTAAATATGTTGGTAACAGTAAATCTGAAGTATCGTCATTTGTGTTGAAGGTAATAGGATCAATTTAAAATAAATAAAAATCAATAAATCAGCTTCATGCTGTATCCCGCACATAGCAGGGTAGGCAGAGGGAACCTAGGTAAGGCAATCCGTTCCCCACTTTCTGCCGAATTCTGGAGGCAATGCGTGTTAAGTGGCAGAACTCAACGCCGCGCTTTACCTCGACACCAGAGCAAAGAAATAG
Organism: Heliconius hermathena; assembly: GCA_013403705.1. Taxonomy (NCBI): domain Eukaryota; kingdom Metazoa; phylum Arthropoda; class Insecta; order Lepidoptera; family Nymphalidae; genus Heliconius; species Heliconius hermathena. The sequence continues at coordinate 215,065 of JAAIXJ010000124.1, read as the reverse complement.
AAATATAAATTTAAGTATATATTTCATCTCCTCGAGTGAGGATCGAACCCACAACCAGTCGGTTTTACAGTCACACTTTGTGCCGCTGTGCCACGACTGCCCTCAATTTAAATTCTACAAAAATCATTACTTCAACATTTATTTCGCATATACCAAGAAATATTATTATGTATAAAATAAATGTTGTGAAGACACATCGTCATCCCACATAATGTGCTTAGTGGCGTAATTCAACGCCGTGCTTTATCTTTATGGAGTGGAGAAATGAGGATAATTTGTTAATCCGACTGATGGTTGAACCTACTGCTATCGCTTTACGTTCAAACAGGGTTCATAAACAAAAAGTCTGCATTTATATACAAAAACGCAGTGTTTATAAACAAGAAGGCAGCGTTTATAGAGTTTTGATATCAACATAGGAAACGAAACATACATATAACCTATAAGGAAACACCAAACAAATTATAAAAATCCCGAATTGAAACATAAAGTATAGAATTGATAGATCCCTTTTATATCTATTTTAGTACGTGGATAATAAAACTAATCTTGTACGAAATAATCTCATAAAGAAGATCTTTATGGCAATTTTTCCTATTATTTCTAATTTGTTACAAACAACCTCTATGCCATCCACTATAGGAGGGATTCTGTGTAATGGCCCATTATGTACTCATATGCTGGCCTACACAGGCCTTTCTTCATCATTAAATATAATTGCTACTTTTAGCTTTTATTAAGATTACTTATATGAATTATAACTAGATATTTTTAAACTTAAAAAAAATAACTTTACGCTGTATGCCACACATAGCAGGGTAGGCAGAGGGAACCTAGTGTTAAGACACTCCGTTTCCTCTTACCTCCGAATTTTACGAAGCATTGCGTGTTGAGTGGCGAAACTTAACGTCAGGCTTTTGCCTAAGTGCCAGAGAATAAAACCATTAATAAATAACAATTCATTTTCTCGAGTGCAGATCGAACCAACAACCGTCACACTCTTACCAACACATTTTTGGCCCTCCTGCGCCACGGGGGCCTCTTAAATTTTCTCTTTTTAAGCTTTAACATTAGCATAATTTGTTACATACGCATTATACTCAAATTTATACTAAAAAAATTAACAAAGCAGGATATAAACCTTATAAATACTTAAGTCGTATATTTGGGAAGTCTGTTCAGTAGAGATGGAAGATATGAGATGGATGTGGAAAGGCGTATTGCTGCCGGTAACAGGGTTAAAGCGCGTTTGGCCGTACACAATGCAGTGTTGGTACCGACGCTGTTATACGGCAGCGAAACGTGGGTATTACGGAAGAAGAATAAAAGAAAGATGAATGCCGTGGAGATGCGATCTCTTCGTAAGATATACAGAGTCAGCTTAGCTGATCGAATCCGCGATGAAGAGATACACAGAATGGCAGGTACTAGCGAGAATGTCACGGTGAGAATGAAGAAGAATGTGCTCAGCTGGTTTGGGTACGTCAAACGAATGAGTGATGAAAAAATGGCAAAAAAGATTTATGATGGAAAAGTGAATGGTAAGAGAAATAGGGAGAGACATCGGTTGACCTTCGAAAAGACAGTATCGAAGATACTGGAGGAAGGTCACGTAAAAAGCATGAGGACCCCCCGGAGGGCATGTACGAAGAGGTTGATGACAGTAGACGAGGCGAAAGAGGTATGTAGAGACCGTAGCGTTTGGCGCTCCGTTCTCACTGACTACCCCGCTAGGGATAAAGCGTGAAGTTAAGTAAGTAAGTAAATACTGATCAAGTCATGTAGCTAAGTTTAGCGTTTGGCTAGCATTCAAGAGACCTAGATTCATATATAGAAATTTTAAACGAGATCTAAGACTCGATCGAGATCGAAAGATCGGTGTCTCTAAGTTTCTACTTTAGATAATAAAAAAAGAGGTTATCATTTTCAAATTCCCATACATAATATTAGTGGAGAATATTCTAACTTACGGAATAGTAAAAGTGGCACACATGCGTGCACTGTAACACAGATAATGGGTTCGATTTTGACTCGAGGAAATGATACATTTAATATTTTCATTTCCTCGCTCTGGTAACAATGCCTCCAAAATGGTGAGTCCCACCACTCAACACGCAATCCCAGAATTCTACGAATAGTGGGGAACGGTAGTGTCTTCATGGGTACAAAATATCTAATCACCGGGATATTAAGTTCACTCTACCCTGCTATGTGCNATATATATATATATATATATATATATATATATATATATATATATATATATATCAGACTAAGGGCAAGAATTTATTGCATTCAAATTTAATTCAGATCAGTGTTACAATTTATTTATACATTTTGGATTTCTCTTCAACTTTAGTCATAGGGAACTCAGTGTTAGAACAATCTCTATATTCTAAATGGTATTGGAAAATATCAATTCACAGTAAATATTTTGTTTGTAGGTATTTCTTCAGAAAGAAATGTAGCATAAATCCTGTTTATTTCATTTTTGTTTATTTTTCCGCAGGTATTCGTTACTGGATACAATTGAATTTGCGATCCCTGAAAGGCACTCACGTCGGTTCAAGTATTGTTGTATCAGTGTCTCGCATAGATGTTGAGCTGTTGTGATATAATAAATAGGTAGGAGTTTGATTCTCAGTACAAAGATGTATGTAAAATTGTAGTTTGAAAAATAGTTTTTTTTATCAGCCTCACGCTGCACGTAATAGGGCAGACAGAAGGAACCTAAGACACTTCGTTCTCCATTTTCCTCCGAATTCTAGAGGCATTACTTGTTAAGTGGCGGAACTCAACGCCGCCACGCTGCGACACCAGAGCAAAGAAATGAAAATATTCAATATTTCATTTCTTGAATTGGGAATCGAACCGACAACCTGTTGCGTTTACAGTCTAAATATGATTTTTTATGATGAGAATATAATAATATGTTGAGAATATACTGTGTTTAATAAAATTATTAAAAAAATAAGATACATAACGTATCTTATTTTTTTCAAGATACGTAATTATGTCATCAAAAGCCGTGTGATCCTTATCAATGATCCGTATTAATGACATGTTAGAAGATACTACCATTAATTGTTATGCAGATGATAGCATGCTGTTTACTCCGGCTGCGCAAGTTTTTCTTGGGAAAACGTCGCCGATATAAACTTGTATGTTCTGTTGAAGCATCCCTCGAAAATGTCTCCTCATGGGGTGAAAGTAAATTAGTTCAATTTAACCCCCTAAAGACACAAATTTGCGCGTTAACCACTAAAAAAAACCCATTTATCGTATCGCCAGTCTTTTAAAACACTCCCCTTACAGCCGCGCCCAGTATCAGTATATTGGGCCTTAATGTTTTGAGTGACTGTCAGTATCACAATAATCTGCAAAGCAAGACCAAGTTGACCTCGAAGAAACTGGGGGTCATCAGCAGAGCGAGGCACTTTACGCCAAAACACCGATTGACCCTATATAGAGCCCAGGTTCGGCCTCATATGGAGTACTATTCCCATCTCTGGGCTGGTGCACCCCAGAATCAGCTTGAACCATTTGATCACATACAACGTAGAGCCGTTTGAATTAATGGGGACCCAATGGCTTGACACTTTGGCTTTGCGTAGAGACGTCTCCTCGCTGTGGGTTCTCTATCGCATTTATCATGGGCAGTATTCTAAAGAACTGTTTGACCTGTTACCTGCCGCCAAATTTTGTAACCGCACAGTACATCACAAGCTTAAATGTCATCCACACAACCTGGATACGTGGCACTCCACTACTGTGCGGTTAAACTTCCTTGCACGCACTACGAAACTGTGGAATGGCGCCCGCGGCAGTGTTTCCATGTCGTTATGACATGGATTCAAAATGCGCGTCTATCTCCAATTTAAAGGCCGGTAACGCACCTGTAACGGCGGTGACAACTTACCATCAGGTGACCCAAACGCTCGTATGCCTTGTCTTTTCCAAAACAAAAAAAAAGAGTCAGAATATATAGTGTATAAGAGCACCAAGTAGAAGAAATAAATTTAGAATCTTGACAAATGTTTCGATATCAAGCCAAAAAAAAAACTTTCGACGTCAAACTTTCTTACGCTTACATTTAATATGGGTGCCATTTCCTAGCGATACCTTATCGAGAGTTACATTTTTCCAGCCACTTTTACTTTATATTTAAGTCCAACTATGAAGATTCAACACCCCTATTTAAATTTATAACTACAGTACAACCCTTAGAAACTTATGCGGGTGGTAAGGACGATATGTATATACAATAGAGTATAATTTATTTGATAATAAGGAGACAGCGGGCCTTGCAAATCGTACTGATAGTACACTCATATTTTGTTCTTTATTACACAGACTTAGCATGAACGAATCTAGGTTTCAAGATAAGCACTAAGTTAGAAATGATTGCGGATATTTGTTATTTGTTTTTATATATTCTTTTTTTTTATAAAAATGTGTTTCCAGTCGTGGTAGGTGACTTTTTCGAGGTAAATTATATACCGTTGTCGCGTTTATTTATTTTTATAGTAAATTCGCGCTTGAACATCGTTACGGTGGAGATTTATTATTTATTTTATTTTATTTTTTGATCATTGCTAACTGGGGTTTGGTGATTCAAGCAAGCAGGAGCTGGAGCTTCTTCGTATACTCGAATAATAAGAATTTAAAATCAAAGGTTGTGGTATTAACAAAATTATTTTAATTTCTACTGTCTATGGAAGCTGGCGCAGCGACGAAGTAGTGGACTCAAATCCCACTATAGATGTTTATTTTCAATTATAATCATTGTATGACTCTAAAGATCTTTATTATATATACATATTACTATTTCTTTAGGGAGGGAGAGTGTAAAGTACTATCGTGAAATATTTTATTTTTATTTAATTTGTAAATTCATAAATTCATCCAAGTAAATGGCAGGAGAATTAAAAAAGTTCACAAATTTCATCCATTTTTCGTATTACAAAGGGGTAACTAGCGGGAACGTGTTAGCAAAAGTGCAAAATACGTATACGACTACCGCAGTGCGTCAGATCTAATGTTCAAATGAAACCACTTCATAAGATAGTGCTCTGTGTGAATGATACATTAGGTAGATGCTTATGCATCATACGAATTTTTTAATAAGGATTTTTTGGAATAATTTTAATTTGTAGAAATAACTGAAATTTGTGTACGGCATTCATAGTTCTTCCGCGATTTTCCTTATTCTATTTTTACCAGAGCGCGGCGTTAAGTTCTGTTATTCAACATGTAATGGCAAATTGAAAGTGGAGATTGGAAGTGTCTAAATTGAAACGGAGTATCTTATACCTAGGTTCCCAGCTTTGCTCTGCTAATCCTACTATGTGTAGAAAACGGCGTGAACCTGACAAAAAATATCCACCATATACCATGCGATGACTTTAAATTGGATGAGAAATTAATATACTAAGAATCAAGCATTTTTTGACCTACAAAAAAAACATATAATATTTTCATTTACAGCTTCTTTACAAAATAACGAATACAGTATTCTACTTTTCACATTTCTGCATTGCCCTTAGAAATTAAAATAAAAAGAAAATGGAATTTTGCTGTATTTTCCACGTTTAAGTGGAAACTTCGTACTGCTTACGTAAATTTTTGTTTTTACCTAGAACAATCCTAATAAGATACTAGTCTTTTCTTGGAACTACCTACTATTGAAGTAGGGCTTAGGATTCCAGGTCAATTCGCTTTGTTAGAATATAGGTTCTGATTACACATACCTGATTTCGATTATACTTACGTAACATAAAAAAAATCAATTTTTTATATATTTTCTGAAAAAAATATAAAAATGGAACGGTACCCATCAGATTTTAGTGCCGTTTCCAGTAATAGACGATAGAGGTGCGCGTGTATTTTATATTAGAGTAAATCAGAAAATGCCAAATTTATAATGCACACTGCATTGCACTGCACAAATGCCAAAAAAAAAAAAAAATTTTTTTTTTTGGCATTTTTTAAATATAAATTATTATATTTATAACAATGGCCACACTGATAGATAATTTAATTATCTTAGATTAGTATCTAAGATAATTAAATTAAAAAATCTAGATCTTTCAAATAGGATTTTAACGCACAACCGTCACAATATATTTACTTTATATTAATTCACTCCCTCAAGTGGTTATTTAATTTCAAACCGTAGATTTCGCAAATAGGACGCCTATTTATAATAAATATATTACAGAGAAGATTAACTTAATACCTACATTATAAAAAAAAGTAATAAAAATAGAAAAAAAATGAACATTTCAAGATGATACGATATGACAAACAAATAAACTTACGACATTATCATAACATAATATGTGATATTGCGCCCAAATTCCTGTGAAGTTGGGTCAAATGGCGCAAAACGTTAGTGCCCGTTTGCGTTTGCTCTATTACGTAATAAAAACTTAGCGTTTAATGTATATATGTATAGTATGTAGTTTATGTAAGAAGAAACAGAGAATTGTTATAAAATTCAAAATAAAAGTGAAAGAAAATTTAATAAATGTAACGTTTTAATTTAATTTCTTTCATTTCATCACTTCACTGTGGCAATAATGAGACACGAGCAAATAAATATGTTAGTTTCAAAGTTTATAATTAGACATTGACTTCATTACCATTGTATGAACAATAAATAATTAAAAAGAAAATGAAACTTAGACATTAGCTTTTCCTATATAACTAAATGTGACGGTGCCCGTATAGGCAATGGGACAGTGTCCACTCGATAGAAGGATTAGACAGTGTGGGGTTGAGTTAACATGCAATAAATATCTATAAAATAGAGTGGGAAGTGGAGAACGTAGTGTCTTAACAATAGCCCTCTGCTTATCCTGTGAGGCGGGAAAAAGCGTGAATCTCTTCCGTTAGTTTAGTTTGGCGTAGTCTTAATAACAAATATTTAATTATACGTAATAGTAGAGCTGTTACAAATTTACTATAAAAGGTTCTGGAGGTAATAGAAAAAAAAACATTGACAATTTATGATATGAAAGATTAAATGAGAGTGAAACTCGCATACTTAAGGTTCCTCATCAGTTTCTGGATTGTATGTCAGCGGAAAGTACAATTTCAAGTTGACAAACTGAAGTTTGCCGACGTATGTTACTACTCATTTTATTTAAAATGAACAACAATTATAAATATTATATGATAAATATATTTTTTTATTCTTTGAAATATCTACAAATTTCACTATTTCTAATTTTTACTTTATTTGAGGCCAGTCGTGGCGTAGCGACACGAGGTGTGACTGTAAAACCGACTGGTTGTGGGTTCGATCCCCACTCGAGGAGATGAAATATTTACTTAAATGTATATTTCGATTTCTTCGCTCTGGTGTCGAGGTTAAGCGCGGCGTTGAGTTCTGCCACTCAACACGCAACGCCTCCAAAATTCGGCAGAAGGTGGGGAACGGAGTGTCTTAACATTAGGTTCCCTCTGCCTACTCTGCTATGTGCGGGATACAGAGTGAAGCTGATAAAAAAAAATTGTATAGCAAGTTCTCACTTCTTACCAAATTTCATAATAGTAGATCCACGGGAAGTACCATGGTAATTATTAGTATAATATTTGCATTTAATTATTATAATACAAATATTATACTGACATACTTAGAATACTACTACGATTTTCGGATACCACAAAAATAAAAAACAGATACTATAACATTGAAATTTAAATTATTAAGCTTTTAATGTTCAAACAATTTGGAAAAGCTTCAGATGACGCTAACATCGAAGTTAATATAATTACACAGTATTTATAATAATATAAACCAAGATCTAAGGGAATTCATTAATAAAGTAAATATCTTTTGCATAACTTATGTCAAATTTAAATTAGATCTTAGATAAGAAGTATTTTGTTTAATTTGAAGAATTTAATTTGAAAATTCACATTAACATTAATTATTTAGAGTTATTTGATCTAGATAAAATCAGCTTCACGCTGAATTCCGCACACACCGGGGTAGGCAGAGGCACCTATTGTTAAGACACTCCGTTCCCACTTTCGGCCTAATTTTAGAGGCATTGCGTATTGAGTGGCGGAACTCAACGCCGCGCTTTGCCTCGACACCAGAGCGAAGAAATGGAAACACAAGTAATTTTCATCTAATTGTAAATATACCGGTTGGTAAACGTGCCGGTTCTGGGTTCGGTATTCACTCAGGGTAATGATTTTTTTTATTCCCGGCTCTAGCAAGTCAAAGCACAATGTTTAGTTCCACCTCTTTCAACTTTTTTTAATGAGTTGAGCGTAATCTTACGAATTATTGTAAGAACGGAAAATACAGTGGCTTAATATTAACCCTTAACCACTTGTTATTGTTACGATCCACCTAGCAAAGGTCTTAGTGACCCCAGGATAAAAGAAATATAATTAAATATTTGTATAATGATGATAACATTTGAATTGAAAGTCTTTGTATTAAAAGTTTGTATTTCTATTCTATTTATTTATTAAATTTATAAAAGTATATTATTATGAAATATATATTTTTAAAATTCAATCAAATATCGTACCCTTCTTACTTAGTACCAATAAATTTACATATTTAGTAATTGAGATCAAGAGAGAATTGAGATCCAATCTAATCACACAAAAGACGCATTTATTGCAATACGTTTATCAAAAATTATTAATAACCGGCAGTTCTTAATCAAAATAAAACATAAACAAAATTGAAAGGAATTGAAAGTAGAACAGTCTTAAATTTAAAAAAATCTTGTTCATAAAATAAAGTCGAAGGTGAAGCAATTCTGGGAAGTGCATTTTCGATATATTCGCAATATTCTTCTAGTTTTACATGATCTGTCATGACTCCTACATCGGAATCAACATCAGTACATTCATCATTGGGTTCATTTTCGTCATCTGACATATCTTCTTCCAATCATCGCTTGCTGTTTTCATAGTTAACAGCTATATTTGACTAAGTAAAAATAAAAAAATAAAAATTTTAAAGTCATGCAACCACCTAAGAGAGATCTGTTACACCCCCAACTAAAGTTTTTTTGCTTTGTGTACATACAGCACCGAGGTGTATGTGGAAAAGGTACAGGAACGAATGGGTTTTACCTACCTTCCTTGCTTTATGGGGATAGAGTGTGATCTGATTCGTATAATCACTGCCACTGTCACAAGTCAGTCTCGGCCACTGAGGATTCCAATTTCAGGATTGTAGGTCAATAGAAAATACAACTTATGAAAGTTGAAAAACTTAAATTTGTAGGCATATACATTCAATTTTTATAATTTTTTTTCTATCAACTACCTATAAATGTAAAATTTTCTGCTTCTTTCCTTTATCTGTACTAAAAGTTGTCACTTCTTGCCAAATTTCATAATTGTAGGACCACGGGAAGTACTCTATAGGTTTTGATTATGCGGCGAATTTTAAACAAAATGCAGCAAAAAAGATGCATTTAAAAATTATTTTGACTCTAAGTAAACGCAATCAAAATATAATTTCAGTTTGACTATAACTGTATCTGTATATTTCATATAATTTCAACTCGTTACATTCACGCAATCTGAGGATAAATGGACAGACGGACAACAAAGTGATTCTATAAAGGTTTCGCTTTTTCATTTTGAGGTATGGTACCCTAAGAACCACATCGTTTTTGTTAAAAATAGTTACATTTAAAATTTCATCAAATAAAGCACACTTGAGCAAGACACCCATTATAGCGCCTTAGAATCTTAATAATTCAACTAGTATTACACATTAGAGGCTCTGAAGTCATGCTTAGTGAGTTACGATCTGATATGTTCAATAGTAAATAGTACTTTATGTTTTAGTACATATGGTCGATTATTCAATGACAAGGCAAGATATTAAGTTGACGACCCACTGCTAATACCATACGATAATATGNATATATACAATACTACCAACTTTAAAAAATAAATAATACTAACTACGACGAATGTTTGTATGTATCGATGTGCTTAAATTTGCATTTCGAAATGATTTTTTATTCATATCTAAAATATAATATGTAAATGAAAGAATCTTACACAGTTCTGTTTATAAATAAGTCGTGTTAATATTTTTTTTCTTATTTAAATGTGTCTAGATTTATTATGTCAACAAAGATTCATACAACATTGAGGCCAGTCCTGGTACAGCGGCACGAAGTGTATCTGTAAAACCGGCTGGTTGTGGGTTCGATCCCCACTCGAGGAGATGAAATATTTACTTAAATTTATATTTCCATTTCTTCGCTTTGGTATCGAAGCTAAGCGCGGCGTTGAGTTCTGCCACTCAACACGTAATGCCTCTAGAATTCGGCAGAAAGTGGGGAACGGAGTGTCTTAACACTAGGTTCCCTCTGCCTACCCTGCTGTGTGCGGGATACAGCGTGAAGCTGATTTTATGTCAACAAGCTTGCCTGATGGCGATGTGTTGTTCAATGACAACGAGAAAACTTAAAAGGATAATTGTATTATAAATTAAATAGCCATTAACTCTAATGGATGAAGAAGTAATGTTATTTAAACTTAAAACTTTTGTATTGGACATAATTGCTTTAACAATTCACTTACTTATATATTAAATAAAAGACTGAAATTATATTTCAAAAGGCATTGACCAAGTAGAATTAAACAAGACGTGAGCTTCTTGATGCCTTACAATTTATATCCAAGATATATCTAAAATCAAAGGGAGAAAGGATAATATCTTAACTGTTTAACTAGAATAATCCGCACAAAATTTAGTAGGGTCTATTTGAACTCTAGAATATAGCTACTAAAAATATAGAAACTAAAGTCTGTTGGCTGTGTGTAAACTTCATATTATTTGTTTTATTCAGGACAGTATTCTCAATGTTTTTTTTTGTACATAGCATAGTGACAACAGAGTGACTTAACTTTGGAGTTCCTCTGCCTACCTTAGTATATGCGGATAGTGTGAATCTAAAAGAATATATTATGAGACAAGTTTAAACAATCGATATAGGGTAAAAATTCTTTAACAATTAAATTCTTTTATTCAACAGAGACAAATCTCGCTAGAATTGTAATTGTTAACAAGATTAATTATTTAAACAGGACCTAATAATAGGATAGTCGACAATTGGAAGACAGTAATTAGGTAATTACAGCAATCACAGTAATTACTAAACATTTAGTATTGAAAAAGAAGCTTAACGTTTTTTCCGATAACAGAGAAGGTAATGGGAACCTACTCTTAAAACACTGCGTCTCCCACTTTTTAATCGATTTTCCTAGCTGCGGATATCAACGCCGTGCATTATAGTATTTTTTAACAATAGTAATCTAAATAAAAATCCATTGAAAAATATTTAAATGAAAACAAAACTTATATATATCTCAATTGACACACAGTTCTAAAATAATTTGATAATCCGGAAAAAAATATGAATAATTTTTAAAAAAATATTCTAGTGAAGTTTAAATTGTGTAACTACATTAAAAGTACTCGAGTATAGTTAAATAAAAGTATGATTATACATACATTGAGTATATGAAAGAGATTTCATCCCCTTGAGCGTTTAAATGCTAAGCCTAGCCTTTGAAATACTGAATGTAGAATATTTCTGTCCTTATTCGTAATACTGTATGAAGTATTCAATTGAGTGTATTCATGTTTAAACATTCAAACAATTTTTTTTATTTATTTAGTAGAAAAAATATAATATTGAGTTGCATTACGTTTAAAAGAGCGGCGTTAAGTTACGCTACACAACACGTGATTAAGAGAATAGTCTTGACACTAGATTCTCTTTGCGTACCTTACTATATCCGATATACGGGTAGCTGTATTAATTAAGTATTTACTTGAATATATTCTATAACATAAAATATAGAGGCCATCGTTGTGTGTCTGATTGTAAGCGCGACGGTTGTGGATACGATTCCTGTTCGTGGGAATAAAATATTTTCATTTCTTCAGATTATAATAGGACAAAGTGTGGCGTTAACTTCCGTCAACTCGCATTTTTTCTAAAATTTGAAAGAAAATTAGTACAGAAGTATCTTAGCACTAAGTTCACTGCTAATCCTGTTATATGCGGGCTACAGCGTGAGGCAATATAGCTGATGATAACTATCATATCATCTATGATATCATATCAAGTTTCGTAACATCTAACAACCGATATCAACAAATTTGTCACAAATATAATACTAAATGTAAGTCAACATGATATATTACTGTTAGTGTTTGTCCCTACAAACTTGCTCCAAGAACGTCTGGTTAAATGAAACAAGTTTTAGAGACTCGAAGTTAGTTGGTCAGTTAAACAATGGATATTAATTTGAGATGACTATTATTAGTGGACATAATATTTTAATATTAGTATTGATTTTGTGTTTATGTTATATTAATATATTTATTTACTTTAAAACCTAACCAACTTTTGAATAGTAGAGAGAATCTGGAACCTAGTTTGAGGACTTAATCCTTTCTCATTAAGACACTATTGTTCCCCAATTTCCGTCGAATTCTGAACAATTTTAACCAAATTTAATTTAATTGTTATTTTTTACAAGTAAGCTGGTTTATTATCGTATTTCACCAGTTTTTCCAGATTGTCATATTTTTATTATTATGTCAAAACAAAATCCATATCAGGCTAAAAAACTGTCGCTAAAATATTAAAATTCTTTATTTCTTGTATGTTAGCTGATCTACTATGGATCGGTCACCAGTTTGTCTAGATCTATATTTTAAATCTGAATGTCAATGACGCCTAATAAGTTGCTCAAAATTATTTTTTATACTTTAGTTGATTTAATATGATTATATAACAGGTGTTCCTGCAGGTGTTTTTAATACAATTTTTTTTGTTATACATTATGTTCAGACTAGACTTATTCTTCTTTTTGCTAATTCGTTAAAAACCGTGCAAAGTGGAGTAGAAAAGCAGATCCTGGGAAAATTCGGGATTAATACCAGGAGTAGGAGAAGGAATATAATAGTTCAATCATCCATCAATCAAGTTTTATTCAAATTCGTTGAGTATTTTTGAAGATATGGATGTATATATAAACAAAACCAGACAGACAAACAAAATAAAATTAAAGAAATATATTATATTGAAAAGTTAGTATTTATTCAACAACCAAAATTATATTTAGTGTACCTACTACAGACTTTTACTACAAATTAATTATAGCAATATGTATAGATTTTTCTGTAAAAAGGATTAATTAATACATTGATAGATACTTTTATCTAAATTCAGCGACTTATAGGACATTTATTTTCTTTTGTGCAAAAAAATCACGCTGTAACCCGCACACAGCTAATGTCTATGTAGTCTTTTTAGTTGCGATAGCTTGTCATTACTTTCAGATTATTGATATTTTCAAGTTTTTCTTAGATCGTTACTTTAATATAATATGTCAATAGTTATCTATCAGACTAAAAACAAAATTGTTAAGATATTGAGATTCTAGTAAATCAAATTAAAAATAAACATGAGGACCCCCCGAAGGGCATGTATGAAGAGGTTGATAACAGTAGACGAGGCGAAAGAGGTATGTAGAGATCGTAGCGTTTGGCGCTCCGTTCTCTCTGACTACCTCGCAAGGGATAAAGCGTGAAGCTAAGTTAAGTTAAGTTAAGTTTTCAAATTAAAAATAATTTATTTACTAATACTGTAATTTAACGCTAAATTCACTGAACATTTTCAATAAGCAAAGGTTTTCTAGGAAGCTCTGTTCAAAACTTCACATCCATTAGAGAAATAGGTCAAGTGAAATAAAAAGACGGTGGAAACACTAATTTTTATATGCTAGGTATTTTGTAACTACTATATCGTTAGAGTTAGTTCTGTGAAATAAGTATGAGTCTTTGTTGTGAATATAACTACATATGTAAAATGGTAAATAATTGATATAATAATTAGTATTTATTTTTAGTTTGTTGTATCTCGCACATAGTAGAAGAGGCAGAGGGAACCTAATGTTAAGATACTTCGTTCCCAATTGAGACATTTCTGTATTAAACTTTCGCATATGAAGTGGCGGAACTCAACACCGCGCTATGCTGTATAATCGTTACCAGAGCGACTAAATGAAAATATTAAATATTTCATTCCTCCGAGTGGCTTTATGAATTAACGTATTATAAACAGCGCGGCGTTTTTCGCCACTCAGTGCACAATGTCTCAATAGTATCTAAGTACTATCAAATCAAATGAGCTTCATGCTGTATCCGACACACAGCAGGGTAGGCAGAGGGAACCTAATGTTAAGACACTCCGCTCCCCACTTTCTGCATTCTGGAGGCATTGCGTGTTGAGTGGCATAACTCAACGCCGCGCATTGCCTCGACACCAGAGCGAAGAAATGTAAATATAAATTTAAGTAAATATTTAATTTCCTCGAGTGATCGAACCCACAACCAGTCGGTTTTACAGCCACACTTTGTGCCGCTGCGCCACGACTGGCCTCGTCTACTATAAATCTTGATCTACTATAAAATCCAAATATAAAAATGTCATATAACAAAAAAAATGATAAGTCAATTATTTTTCTCCATTCACTTTGTACAAATATACTTTCATGCAAAAAATAAACAAAATTTTAAGCGTAATTTCAAAGTTACTTCCATATTTATAATATACGTATATATGAATATTTTGCTTCAAAATAACAAATTGCGTACAAAAATTGTTGTCTTTCTACAGTAAATTACGAAAACCGAGGTGTCCAGCTGTGAAAAGTTTGGAAATTGTTTTGCTTGAATTGAAGCAAAGCTTAGCCACAAGCCGAGACAATGTGTTGGGAGCACAGTGTTTGTTCTACAAATTTAAAGTGGCTAACTATGAATTACGTAAACTACACTTACAATCTGTACTTATTAGTTAGTGCTGTGTTAAAATAACTCCCGAGTAAAACGATATATGTATGAAACTTTTGAAAATTTTTCACTGTTTATTTTAAGTTTTAATTTTTTTTAGATTGACGCTTTATCTACCAAACAGCAGGGCAGGTAGAGTGATTGTAGTGTCAAGTCACTCCGTTTCTCACTTTTGTTTTGTTGAATGGTCGAACTCAACTTTGTGAATAAAAACAATTTATTAACCTAAGTGGGAATCAAACCTACAACCATCGCATTTCCAATCAAAGGCTGTGTACATCCATCATTGCGATATATCACAATAACAATTATTAATTCCAATAACATTTCTTATAAATAATAAATAACAAAAGTTTTCTATACTTTCTAATGAGTGTTATTGAAATTCTACTAACTTCGATATATTATTCTATACAAGATCGTAAGCTAATTCCAACTAAGCTCTGACACGACTAACTTTGCATGATTGTGAACGATTGACGTTAACTTTCCTGTACATTAAGTTTAATATTTATCTTTAGCGTTAATAAATGTTTCATCTTAATTTATATGTAAAAATTAGAAAACCACTTAAATATATTAATTTTAAGGTAGATGTACCTACATATTATATTTTGACATGATAACGTCTTGCAATTATAATAGGAATTTACAAATCTAACAAGCCTTGCATATCTCTATTCCAGCTATCATCCTATTAGTATAATGGACAAAATATACGAACGTATCCTCCTCTCGCACGTCTTCAAGATTCAATAGTGGCCAAAGACATCATCGGTGCGAGTCAAAATTATGCCCTCGGCAATCTTCTTAGATATAACAAAGGCGTTTAATAAAGTCTGATACAATGACTTGATCTCCAAGCTCCTAATAAAATCTCCAATCTCCTAGCTCTAAAAGCAGGCGTAGGTACTAGGCTCGTGCACACCACACGAGACCACCTATCAAACCCACTTTCACTTCAGGGTCGAAGGCACCTTATCCTGCAGTCAGCGGATTACAGCTGGAGTGCCTCAAGGCTCCATCCTATCCCCGCTTCTATATAATCTATACACACATGACATTTTAAAGACCCCAGGTACGAACATAATCCTATTTGGGGACTATATCGCTGTCTTCACGTCTGGCCGAGTTTGAGTAAATATAGCAGACCAACCAGAAACCTCCATGGACAGAATTGGTAAATGACTCACGAAATGGCGCATATAGTTCCTCATTAAAGTAATTATGTCTACTTTCCCGTTCACAGAACAGACGACATGCCGTATGTCCGTCAGCTGAGCAAAATAATCCCGGAGGTCCTAGGTATTTGGCCTACCAAATATCTAAGTATCAGATAGTAAACTGTCTTCCGTAGACCACATAAATTATATCCATCGTTATGTGGTATTCATTTTAGTCCACTTGTACTCATTTATTTGCGCTAAAAGCAAACTCTCTCTCAATTTGTTTTTAAACCGCGTCTATAAAACGTGCGTCAAATCCATCGTATCCTACGCCAGTTATTTGCCAGATTATAGCAATATATGTTTTGTGAGACAATCCCTAAAAGTAATTATTATGCTAGTGTTGAGATATACGAGTAAATTTTTAATATCGGATAATTTTAGTTTAGTGTGTGTTCATATACATTTGTGTGTTTTAAGAAACAAAAATATTGTTAGAAAAGAATATTCTTATTTTTTTAATTATTAACATTATTTCAAAATATAAAAATCTAATTTGCCCTTCCAAACATTTAATATATATAATCAATATTAAGAAGATATTTCAATATAATTAAAATTCCATTTCATTTTTATCTTGTTACGCTCAGTTGCTCCCGAGGGATATACCGCAGTACATTACAACCATTATCTTTTTCTTATAACACAATAAATTAAACAAAGCGAAGCAGTTTATATAAGGTTACAGGGAGTGATTCTTTTAAATACTTATTAAAATGTTATATTTCTGTAATATATTTAATTTCTATAATTATAAAAGATAACAAATAGCTTCACGCTGTATCCCGTATATAAAAGGATAGGCAGAGTGAAGCTGGGAATCTATGTTTAAGACACTGTTCTCATTAAAACACTTTCTCAACTTTCCATCAATATCTGGGGGCAATGTGTGTTAAGAGACAGAACTCAACGCCACGCTTTGTCTCGTTATCAGGCCATTTTCTTTTATAAAGAGGTTTGATTCTATTAGAAGAAATATTATCTGGGTATCATCTCTGCCTACATCTACTATCCAAAAAAAAAAAATATTATGATATACAATGTTATAATATGAATGTAAAAATAAACTATTTTACACCTTGTAAATATTTGTTCCTGACTTCCCTTGAGGCTATCGTGGCGAAGTGGTGCAGCGTTGATTACAGTTCAACGTATACAGTACAGCATTGAGCGCCGCCGCTGAATACGTGGTATCTAGAATTCACGAGGAGGCGGAGTGTTTTAAAACTGGTATGTGCGATAAACCGTGAAGCTAAAAAAATCTTTCCCAATATATGATTTAAATCCATAACCATTTGGGATATATTAGAAAATCAGATTCACCGTTTATCATCAGTCTAGAGCAGTTTAAATCTATTATATTAAACATATAATATAACAATTTATTATTGAGGCCCGTCGCGGCGCAGCGGCACAAAGAGCAGTCACTCTTTTTTTTTATTAAATCAACTGGTTGTGGGTTCGATCCCCACTTAGGAGATGAAATATCTACCTAAATTTATATTTCCATTTCATTCTTCGCACTGGTTTCGAGGCTAAGCGCGGCGTTGAGTTCTGCCACTCAACACGCAATGTCCCCAGATTTCGACAGAAAGTGGAGAACGAAGTGTCCTAACACTAGGTTCCCTCTGCCTACCCTGCAGTGTGCGGGATATAGCTTGAAACTGATAATTTATTATTTGAGGCCACCGAGGCGCAAGTCACAAGCGTATGACTGTAACGCGACGGTTGTGGGTTCGATTCGCACTCAAGGGAATGAATAATTTTTTATGTATATTTTAATTTCTTCTCTCCAGTAATAAGGCAAAAGCGCAACGTTGAGTTCCACCGCTCAACATGCAATGCCTCGAAAATTCAGCAGAAAGGGGGAAATGGCTTGTGTTAACAAAGTTTTGATGACGTTACATTCGAAGGACCCTAGGACCCTAAACTAGTGATATATACCATCTACCTATCCTCCTATGTGAGGGATACAGCGTGAAGCTGAAAAAAATATCATTCACTCATCTACAACAACTGTATAAAGAACGCTAATAATAATTTACTCAAATATAACTGTTTCAAATAAACTATGAAGCGACGATTTTTATTTTACATATTATACCTACACATATATATTCTGTTTAGACAAAATTCGTAACAATTATGCTTTGAAAAAGGAAATATGAGACAAAATATTATGCCCACAGGTATTCGCATCAAGTGTCACTTTATGAATGTTAATATTTAACGCTTTAAATGAAAATGCTTTGTTGTTTATTTTAGTTGTTTATTTTTTATATATTCATGTTGCGTTATTAGAGCTAAATTGGGAAGTAAATAATAATATAATTATTTCAGCTAAGCGAAGCGAAGCAAAGGAACCTAGTACTAAGAAACTCCATTCTCCATCTTTCGCCCAAATTACGAGACGTTTTGTTTCGTGACGTAAATTGCAGAACTCAACGCCGGTAACAGAATCAAATCCACAACCGTTGTTTTTACAGTCAGACGTGCCACTGCACCACAATGGCTGCAATAGTTTTCATAATATTTTTGGTTTACGATCAGATTAGATAAGAGTGCCATTGGAGAATGATATGTCTTGTCACTAGACTACTACTTCCAATAATAATAAAAATAGCCTCACGCTGTCTACTCTGTTATGAAGGAAAACCTCGCTTTGCAGGATAGACAGAAAATAGCAGTAATAGACTCTCCGTTCCCCACTTTCAGCTTAATTTTCGAGACGTTGCGTATTGAGCAGTGGAATTTAACGCCACACAATAAAAAGCAATATCTTAATTATAAAATCTAATCTAAACCGTACATCTCAGTCTCAGAACATTTGTTTCTTTATTATCAGATGAGCATTAATAGCCATTCATCGATTCACTTTGTTTTGTAAATGGCCTATCAGTGTTACAATGGAAATCCTCCTAACGGAATCGACTTTTTGTTTATCTGTTCCGTTTTCATACCAAATTCTTTGATAATTTAGTTACAGAACATTAGACGCTTAAATACACAATTATTTACAAAGGTTCGCAATATTCAATCAAAATGGTTGTTTTGATCTGTTGAAAATGATTTGTCTTTTACCGTTTCTGGTTTCAAAGATTGTGAAGACAAGATTGTTTTGTGGAGATGTAAATACGTGGGCCCAAATGTAAAGAGTTGAGATATGGTCTAAAAAATTTATCGTTTTTTTTCAATTTTGGATTATACCATACTCAGCTCAATTGACAATTTAGAAGCGGTTAGTCAAGGCGGCGGTACTACGAAAATAAAATATTTGTTTATTTTATTTAAGTCTAAATATTTTACGCACTTATTAGTGCTTATAATTACAGTATAAATAAAGAAAATGCCAATGAATTTTTATTCGTTAATAATTTTTGACCGATCGATTTAATTGAATCGATTAAAATCAAAAATACTTTAAATGACGGATGTGTCATCTGATTGACATTGACACCTAGTCTAATGATTTTGTATTTTTTGCTTCACTTGTATCCTTCGTTTTTAGTGCTCTGTCGTTTAATATTTTCAGCGACTGCATTTTTTTGTCAGTACTCAGCTATTTCATAGAGGTTGATTTTAAAGAAATGTGCTGTGAATTTAACCTCACTTTTACAAAATCTCTAATAACTTAACGAGTTACGACTAATGATGTACCTGAATCTATTAAATCATGCCATTTTTACTTATTTAGAAAACATATAAAAATTTGAATGTAGCGGGACTCGAACCCGCGCCTCTTGAAAACCAACCAGGTTATGTTTTCTAAATAAGTATTTTTCTTTCCTAAGTGTGGAATAATACTTTAAAAATGTTTAAAATCATGCTATTTTTAAAAATTGCCACTTTAAAAATGTTTAAAAAACATGCCATTTTTATCTCTACATTCTGGGCCCAATAATGTAGGCAATCGTTTTAGTCTTCTTTGCCTATGCAAAATTACATACACTAATAATAAAATATTATTAGTATCTAGCCATTAAGTTGGCTAAAGAGTAATTTAAATTTAACCGAGTTGTATGATGATACAATATACTTCACATTCACATTAAGAATGTGTCTATAGGCACTTTTCTTATTGTCTGTATTTAAGGAGAAAACAATTATTTTGTTCTTTATGTTTGTGAAAGGAAATTAATGACAAAATTATAAACTCCGTGTAAGAAAATACCAAAGGAAATAACGAATATTACGAGTAATCCCATGAATTATAGCTAGAAGAGCATTGTGACATTGTAGGATAACGTTATACCTTATATGCAGTTATTAAGGATTAGGATTCTAATCTCGAATGTTGATTGATTATTTATATAGAAATTATTTTCATTTCGCGCGTTTACTTATCGCTTTGGTAAAAAACGAGTGACGTTGGGATCCACAACTCAACATGCAATGTTTAAAAAATAGAGCGAAATGTGTATAACTAACAACTATGGATCTGAGTACTATAGTTTGAGTGTCCTTTTTATATAATAGTGAAATTAAAAATCCCACTGAAAAAAAATCTTACACAATTCAAAATTAAAGACAAAATCTATTTAATATTCTACACAAAGATGTAAGCAATGAGAGAGCAATTAAGACATTACTTCGAAGGAGTTATAAAATAATAAACCAAGTATCACAATGTTTCGTAGAACCAACAAACAAAACTGATAAATTATTTGAATTACAAATTTAAATAAATTTAGGTTACTTAAATAAGCTTTATTACTAAAGAGACGAAAATTTCAATTCTAAAGCTTGGTATCTGTAATATAGAAATTTAAGCTCCCTCCTTTGAAAAGTTCTTACAGTAAACTGATAATTATTTGTGTTTTTTTGTTCTTATATAAATATTCTATACGACAGAAGTTAAAGTTTTTAGTAAAAAAAAAATTAAACAATTAAGTATGATTGTTTTTCAAATTTCAAGTTCAATTTTATCAATTTACTAGAAAACGTTCCAGGAAATGTTTCAAAGAAGTGAACATTTTTTTCACATTAATTAAGTAAAATTGCTTTGTAGTTCAAGATGACAAATTTGATGTATAAAACAATGCATTATTGTTAAAAAAACTGAATTTAATGCGTAAAAGAATGAAGCTGAAAATCCTATATAAGAAAAATAATATATTTCTTGTCATTTTCTCTATATGTCACTACTATGGAACTTCTGTTACTTTAAATTTATACGTGTCTTGGATCTAAGTTACTTATTACTCAATTAGCCTAAATAAATACTCAAAAGACCAACATCTTTATCAAATTTTAAGAAAATGAAATATGAAATAATAATATGAAATAATTCTTTAACATTATCTTCCATATCGATCACTCAAAAAGATTAAAGAAAACGTATTGATAAAAACAATATTTCCCGTCCACATGGCAATACCAAGGCATAGCTCACTTAAATTAAATCCATGACTTAGAACTCTAGGTATTACAGATTACCCGACCGTAGCAAACGCAGACCGATCGCTTAAGATTTAGAGTACACAGCCAAACTCACCGATTCGAATCTTATACGCTTACGTGGATTAATACTAAGTAAACGTTACAGTGAGAAAGTACCTACATTCATTATTTGTGAAGTTAAGCTTGGAAATGGTATTAGTTGAAATTAGAGTAGATTTTTTTCTAATTGATTACTATTTGAGCTAAACTTCAAAAGAAAATTGTATCAAAATTTCCGCTTTTGTTATATTTTGAGACTCTTGACATTTTAAGAAACAAAGATAATATAACTTTATAAAGATAACAATGAGCATTATAAAAAAAATATTTAAAATAGTTTTCTTAAAAATTAATGTGTACTTTATACTAATATTTACGTCGCTGAAGAATTTTTTGATTGCACGCGCTAATCTCAGAAACTATGGAATCAGAAATTAAAAAATATTTTATGTTGAATAATCCATTTCTTGAAGAAGACTTATAAGATTTCGTAACCATTGTACGCTACGTATTTTAGGTATAATTTACTAAGAAAAAAATACACAAATCTTAATTATTTTTATTTGACCACGCAAGCAAACTCGCTAAATATAAATATATCCTCTTAAGGATATTTAAAGCAAACTTCATAGCCATCCGTATATTTTCACTGTAATAGAAATAAAATATGAAATAAAAAAATATTTTTAAAATAAGCTTTATAGATGTTTGTAGGGTTCCGTACTTTTTAAGGAAAAAAGGAACTCTTATAAGTTCACTCTGTTGTCTGTCTGTATGTCTGTCAAGAGCCATTATCTCAGGAATGCTTGGAGATATCGAGTTGAAATTCAAACCATATACCCAAATTTACGGCCCCATGATTTCGTATTTCGACACTATCAAGGAAATCAAAATTCATAGGGTACTTCCGGTTGACCTAGAATTATGAAATTTAACAGGTAGCATCTACAAGTAGTACTAGTTCAGGAATAAACCTGCAAACTATACATTTATGGTTAAATCCTAAAAAATAATAGCCTTACATAACAAAAAACTCACGACACTATAAAGGGAATCAAAATGATGATTTCGACACTATAAAGGGAATCAAAATGAATAGGGTATTTCTGGATAACCTAGAATTATGAAATTTGGCAGCTAGTATCTATATAAAGTACTTATTCAAGAAAAAATCTAAACCTGTACATTTGTGGTGAAATCCTAAAAAATAATTGCCTTAAATAGCAAGAAACGCGTATTTCGACACTATAAAGAGAATCAAAATTAATAGGATAGATCTGGTTAACCTAAAATTATGAAATTTCGCAACCAGCACCTACAGGTAGTACTAGTTCGGGAAAAAAACTATACACTTGTGGTTAAATCCTAAAAAAAATAGTCTTAAAAGGAGAGAAAGGAAAGATGTAAGGGCTAAGCTAAGCCTTAATTTTAGAAAACACCGAAAAGCTCCAATGTTTGTACGCCCCACCCGCGCTTGTCCAGTCTTTTTTTTTGTTACAATAAGTATTTTAAAAATAAACCGCTTTCATTTGATACCCATATGATTTGTTTAAAAAATGGTAATCTGTGTTTCTGTGGCCATTTTTTAATGACAACAATATTCATTATATAATTTCATAGTCGTCAGGACCGAAGTCACTGGACCCACTGAAATGGTCAAATTGAGATTGCGAGATTTCACATATACTAACATAAATACCAACACGGCAAGTCAAATAAAATATTGTAAAAATTGTTTTGGGTTCGATCCCACTCGAAGAAATGAAATATTTATCTACATTTATATTTTCATTTCTTCACTCTGGTGTCGATGTAAAGCGCGGCGTTGAATTGCGCCACCCAACACGCAATGCCTCCAGAACTCGGCGGAAAGTGGCGAACGGAGTGTCTTAACATTAGGTTCCTTCTGCCTACCCTGCTGTGTGCGGGATACAGCGTAAAGCCGATTTTTAAAATTAAATACATTTTATCGTATAGTTTTTTACCCTCCTGTTTCAAGACAATTAAAATAAATGAAGAACCACTAAGTATTCTTTTATAATTGAGTAGGTTTATTAAGGTGGTACAATAAAACTAAGAGTAAAAGTTTGTTGGCATTACAATGTGGCAGGAATTTATTTCTTGCTAAGTGAAATAAGGTTTTTTAAATTGTTGTTTTTAAATTATTTGAATTTTTGTATAAGCTTTGATTAATATATACAAACCTGAGGTCAGTCGTGACACAGCGGCACAAGCGCGTGACTGTGAACGCAACAGGTTATGGCTTCGATTTCCACTCGATGAAAGGAAATATTTAATATTTTCATTACTTCGCTCTGGACTCGGCGTGGCGTTAAGATCCGCCACTTAACATGCAATGTCTCTAGAATTCGGCAGAAAATAGGAAACAGAGTGTTTTAACACTAGGTTCCCTCTGCCTATCCTGCTGTATGCGGGATACAGAGTGAAGCTAAAAAAATATGTACGGTGAACACAAAGTACCAATTGCTAAGACTCGGTGCCTCATTTACAACCCAATTTGAAGATCGAACCCACAACCGTCAGACTTACTGTCCCACGCTTGTGCCACTGCACATGATTGTATCTTAGTGAATACTAAAATACTGTACTTTAAATCGAAAACCACTTTGTTCAAGTACTCGTTCGTTATTAAATGTTACTACTGAGTGACTGATAGACAACGTGTAGACCAAACTAATGGACTTAGAAATATAAAATTTAGCATGAATAAGGTTATGGAGCATAGGGAAGTACGAATAAGAGGAATTCTTGATTTTATCGATCATAGATCGAGGCCAGTCGTGGCGTAGCGGCACGAAGTGTGACTGTAAAACCGACTGGTTGTGGGTTCGATTCCCACTCGAGGAGATGAAATATTTACTTAAATTTATATTTCCATTTCTTCGCTCTGGTGTCGAGGCTAAGCGCGGCGTTGAGTTCTGTCACTCAACACGCAATGCCTCCAGAATTCGGCAGAAAGTGGGTAACGGAGTGTCTTAACACTAGGTTCCCTCTGCCTACCCTGCTGTGTGCAGGATACAGCGTGAAGCTGATCTTGATTTTATCGGAAATTCGAAAAAACGAGATTTTCCATTTTATGTCATAAGATTCGCGGAAATAAATCACTTCGATAAATATACATATAATACTAAATACATAAGCTTATTTCGCTTATACACAAACGTTTTATTTGCAACATCATTATTTACGATCAATCACGAGCTACACAAAGAGCTTCGCTCGTTTCGCACTCTTAATTGAAAACATGTAAAGATTTTTATACTTGAATGTTATTTTAAATATAATATACAAAATATTCAGGCCAGTCATGGCGCAGCACTATGAGAAATCGAGGTCTGTATCAGATCAAAAATCGATCCCTTTTTATTTGTTAAGATAAACAATTGAATTTTTGCGCAAGCATAAAGTATAAAATAGCGCTTTAGGTAAAGTTCAGATATTATACTTTTATTGGAGTATATATATATATATATATTAAAAATATATGAAAAAAAAAACTATTTAATTTCCTTAGTCCACACTAGTTCCTCTCAACTCTGGACTGGTGCACCCCAGTATAAGC
Source organism: Heliconius hermathena (assembly GCA_013403705.1). Taxonomy (NCBI): domain Eukaryota; kingdom Metazoa; phylum Arthropoda; class Insecta; order Lepidoptera; family Nymphalidae; genus Heliconius; species Heliconius hermathena. Next base: position 189,948 of record JAAIXJ010000124.1, on the reverse strand, counting down.
TTGAACCATTTGATCACATACAACGTAGTGCCATTCGAATCATTGAGGACCCAATGATCTGTAAAAGGCTTGACACTTTGGCTTTGCGTAGAGACGTCTCCTCGTTGTGCGTTCTCTACTGAATTTATTATGGGAAGTGTTCTGAAGAACTGTTTGACCTGTTATTTGCCACTGAATGTTCTAACCGCACAGTACGTCGCAAGCAGTACGTCATCCATACCATCTGGATACGTGGCAATCCATTACTGTGCGGTTTCGTAGGAACTTCCTTCCACGCGCTACGGAACTGTGGAATGGCCCACTCGCGGCAGTGTTTCTAGGTCGATATGACATGAGTACATTCAAAAAGCGCGTCTTTCTCCACCTTAAAGGCCGGTGACGTATCTGTAGCTCCTCTGGTGTTGGACGGGATCGTGGGCAGCGGTAATCACTTACCATCAGGTGACCCGAACGCTCGTTTGGCTTGTCCTTTTCCATAAAAAAATAATTAAAAAAACACTAGTCATAGTAGTAATAAAAATGTATTATTAAATTACTTTATTAAAAAACAATGTTTCTTAAGCTGTTATCTATTTGAGTAAGAAATTGATAGTTATGATTACACATACTTATTTAATAAAATATAAAGTTTACAAAAACTGATTTACAAGTAGAATAATATTAGAAATGAATGTATATTACATAATGAGCATATTAAATTTAATTATACTTGTTGAACTTCGGGATCCATAATAAGTTTAATAACTTTTAAAAGATCTAGGGTATCTTCATCAAGTGCCTTCACACGTTTGCTATATATTTTTTTCTATGACTGGAAATGTACAGATGTGATGTTTAGAGAATATGACATGCTCATTTGTAGCTGATTGAGAGTACTTTCTGGCATGACGTAGACGAAAATTTTTATAATCCTTATTACGGTATTCTTGTGCATTTTCAGAAAGTCGACCAATCACACCAAAATGCCTAATGACACTTCCACCATGAATCAAAATTTTGTGAACTGAAGATGGCATGTAGTACCACCGTTCTTTATTACTTACATAAATCCTGCCAGTTTCCATGACATATTTGCCAATTTTTTCGGCATTTATCATTACACCCGATGAAAGCGTTTGTAAAATAATATACAACTTTTTGATTAAATTCACATTCACTCCAGTTATTTCAGAAGAACAATTAAATACATACAACCATACAGCGAATCCAGGCATGTAATGTAGAATATCCGTATTGATATGCATTTTCATTTTCTGACCTACTACGCTTTAGTTAGATCATTCATTTGCCATGGAGTACACGACAGACAGATTGTACACGTTAACCCAGGAAGATCTTTCTGTTAATACTTGTGCTACTTTACCATCTATCATAGTCAGAAATAATTCGTGCTTCACATTCAATCCTTCACCGTTTTTATTAATTAATGATGGCCGCAAAGAAATGATTTAGTTTTTTATTTCATCCACAACAGCTTTAGTCATATTAGGAGTTTTTTTAGAAAATTCTATTGATATGGGCCGATAAAAACGGACTGACGAAGGCACTGGATTTTGTAAAACGATGTCACCAGTCAGCTCATTGATTAATTTGATAGGCACTAAAGAAATCATAAACAAGTCTACATCAAAAACAAGTTCAAACTCCTCTGGAAGTTTTTGTTTATACTGACTTTAACCAGATAAACCATTTCATCCCCATTTACTTTATAAAACAAAATGACACAATCCATTCTTATACACCAAATCTATGGCCAAAATCAACTGCAGTGTGGTCCATTTATTATTTTTGCATGTGTATTAGTGATTTCTATTGCTCTATATGGTGTTTTATAAAATGGTGGCATTATAACACAGTCTCGTTCGTTTGTTAAATTCTTTAAATACATGCAAATCAATGAAAATATTCAATGCCTCTTGATCCGATAGCATTTTGTTCTGGCTTGCATTTTCTATGAGATTCAAATATTTCGATCAGCAAGCCTTAATTTTTCCACGAGTTTTGCTTCTAATTCTCCTCCTACGGAGCGTAAGCCCTGAACGTAGGCATTGCAGATGTGTTCAAAGCCATATTCACTAAATAGCACGGTATTTTTTCGCCTATTCGTTGATTCTCATGAGTCCTCATAAGAGACACATGGTCTTCCGCGTTTTCCAGAAGACGTCTATGATGAGTTCTCACTTTATTACTTACTAGAATCTAACCAATTTTTCGTTGTTTTTTAAAAACGAATCCTTTTTCCGAGACGCTTTGTCCATCGTATATTAAAGAAACGAATGAGAATCCTTTGAATGTCGCTAGTAATAAAATACATGTTGTCTTCAGGAACATTATACTTTTCGTTTAGAAATATTGATAGAACTTCAAGTTTTTTTCCTCCTTCAATGTAAGGGGGTAATAATTCACGCTTGGAATACTTAAAAGTTTTACTTTTAGTTTTATTGTACCACCTTAATAATCCTACTAAATTATAAAAGAGTACTTAGTGGTTCTCCCTTTATTTTAATTGTGTTGCAACAGGAGGGTATAAAATTTTACGTTATAATTTATTTAATTTTTAAAAATCAACTTCACGCTGTATCTCGCACACAGCAGGGTAGGCAGAAGGAACCGGAATGTTAACCTGAATTATACGTTCTCATCAAGCTGCGTCGAAATTCTTATACGATTATTCAAACTTTTTTATGTTGTTAGTATCTCTGTAGGGAGATTTTTACAAATTTCGACTACCCAAAGTACAATTACTTAGTACTATCATTTGGCAAGAGTGAATGCGATTTATTAAATATTTTTAATGTATTTAAAGTGTTATTCCACACTTAGGAAAGAAAAATACTTATTAGGAAAACGTATAAAATAGTATATACCTTTATCTTATGGCATAGTAGTTAGCGGAAACCTGGCTTTAAAATTCAGACACGTACTGCCTAATCGAGTCTTTGCATGTTGAGAAGTGGATCTCAGCACCTCGTGTTGTCTTTTACCAGAGCGAGAAAATATTTCACCCCAATCATGGGAATCGAACTCATAACCGTCTCGTTTAAAGTTAAATGCTATGCCAAAACGTACATATATTATTACATATATAAATATTTACTATACAATTTGTATACAAATGTAACTGAACGTAACGACCCATTGATGTCCCACAGTCTTACTGCAAGGAATTTATGTGTACAATACTACTGTTGTCGAGAATAGCCTGTATCGTTAGAGAATATTAGAGAATATAGTTTTGGTAGCCATTTGTGGTTGCTTGGTAATAAGTTTGAATTCCGTATAAATATTTTGTTTAATTATATATATTGTGTGATATAATATTGTAAAATTATTGCGAGGCAGCCGTGGCGTAGTGGCACTAGAGTGCGACTTTAAACGTGAAGGTCGTGTGGTCTATTCGCACTTGAGGTAATTAAATATTACCATTTAATATTTGCATTTTATCGTTCAGATAACGAGGTAAAGTGTGGCGGCATTGACTTCTGCTACCTAACAGTCAATGTCTCCAGAATTTAACGGAAAGTGAAGAACGGAAGTATTTTAATAGGAATTCCCAGGTTGGGAACCTAATGTTAAGGCACACCGTTCCTTCTGCCTACACTGCTGTGTGCGAGATACAATGTGATGAAAATAATACTAAAAACATATTGTACAAGCAACTAACGTGATGCCATTATAGCAGCATGTCAAGTCGTGAGTTCGATTCTCCCTCGGAGGAATTAATTTTATCTTCGTTTTATGCCAAATCTGTTATAATCGATATATTATTCCAGATGTGATTTCAAAATATACAAAGTAAAAATAAAATATCTATAAATATTATATAAAAAAAGTAATTGAATGCTTTCTGTACATTTAAAATATATGTGATAGAACTCAAAACTACAGCATTTATAATTTTTTTCTGTTTGTTGATCTGTGAGTTTGTGGACGCTATACTCAAAACAAGTCTATCGATTAAAATGTAGTTTTTTTTATTGTATTTTGGCCAAAACTCACTTACTGCTTTCGATAAGTTAATATTATAAATAAAACAATTATATCAATAAAAAATAATTTAACTAATTTAGTGTTAAGACAGTCCTAATTTTCCACCGTATTGCATGAAGGCATTGCGTGTTGGGCGGCGAAACTCAACGCCGAGTTTTCACCTTGGTGTCAGAGCGAAGAAATGAAAATATTAATACTACTATAATTGTATAGTTTAAACGGGCGAATCCGCGAGCAGGTCGCTTGTTAAAACAATGTAAAAAGACCATAATTTTTTTTTGTTCCAGGTACTTAAATCTTTTGATGAATAATAATCCTTCAATCTAAAAGGAGATCAAATATCTCGACAGCGTTATAGCAGATGAATCCTCATCTTATCTCCGTTAATCATCCAACGTCAAATGAATTCTAGGTATTATACGTTTTATTGCAAATTATATTAATAGATTTTAATATTTTTTTTATGTTTTATTCAGCATTATGGAAAATTATTTTAGGTATTATAATATTTACAAATTTAAACATAGTGGAACTTGGATCCGCGCCTGTGTACCGGGTTTGATGTCGTGCATGTAATTATTATATAATAATTATTTTTTTATGTTCACGTTGTATCCCGTACATAGCACGGAAGGCAGATGGAATCTGGGAACCTAATATTAAGGACATTCAGTTCCTATTAAGACACTTCCGTCTACCATTTAATCCGAATTCTCAACACATCGAGTGTTAAGTGGCGAAACTCAAAGCTGCATTGCCTTGCCCGTTATTTGAGCAAGGAAATGAAAGTTTAAATATTACATACTCCAATTGGATTTGAACCTACAACCTATTACGTTTACAGTCACGACTATTATAATGATCATTATAAAACATAAAAACCAACTAAAATCCCAACAAAATCCAACAACATTTTAATTTTTTATATAAAATATTGCTTCAAAATTTATTCTTCTAATCCTAAATGAGAACACTTTAAAATATTACAGAACGTATGAGAACAATGTTTGCCTGAACTTTCTCGCATAGTTCTATGCTTGCAATAATATTAAAAGCCTTTTTGTATGTCTCTTGTATAATTAATTATTCTTGCACGTGTATGAAGTTTGTATGACAGTGACTTTTCTGTATAAAACTAACAACAAAATATTTTCTTGAATAATTTTAATTAAGAAAATCAAAATTATTCAACAAAAGTATAATTTGAATGAACAAGATATTTTTAGACCATCGTGGCGCAGGAGCATAAGCATGTGACAGTAAACGTGATGATTGTAAGTTCTTTTTACACTCAGAGGAGCAGCGAGTATATGGGAACCTAGTGTTAAAGACACTTCATTCCCCATTCAGCCTCATCTGTCTCCTATTTTCTGCCGAATTCCCGAAGTTATGCAAGGAAAATATTAAATATTTTCTTTCCTACAGTGTGAGTCCTCAACCGTCGCGTTTCTGTAAGCGTGACCGTGTTTGTTCACACGCTTGTGCCGCTACGTCACGACGGCTTAAAATAACTAATAACACTAACAAAACTTTGTAATTAAATTACAAAGTTTTGTGTATTACATATGATTTAGGTTATAGCTTTCTTCGATACATTTATTTACCTAAGACTATTTAAAACAAAAAGATTTTTTCAGTTTCAACTTTTTTTAGTAGTTCTAGTGATTAGCGCGTTCAACTAAGCAATCACTCAGATTTATAAATTAGTATATTCATTATAGATATAAAATAAGCTCATTCTAGTTAGACATAGTAAAGTTTCTTCTATATTTATAGATATAACAAAATTTAAATAAAAAAAATATATATTCACCTAAAAATCTTCCTTTGAAAATATTAAATTTATTAACATCCACCATCAAAATTTACTTAATTGTCACATTAACAATCAATTGCAATAACACTATACGTTTATACGTACATACATAAATCCTTTGTTGCAGACCTGACCGTCCGTCTGTATGAAATATCATTATTTTTTTTCAAATTTCACTCATTCTGTTGAAACAATTGCGATCATTAGGGAGTAAATGGTGACACAATAAAAGAATGGAGAATGGAGCCACCACGTGTGGGTTTATAGAATCGTTCAATTACCGCGCGTACGTTCTGTGCTAAAACAATACTAAGAAACAAAGACAAATAGAAGGTATATGCGAAACGTAACATGAATTTACTCTTTTATTTCTATATTGACTTTTGTTATGATGAAATGAGTTGATTTTGAATTGTATTTGGATATGTTTTCATATTATAATTGTTATGAGGGTATTGTGGTATTGTATATACTTATATAGTATTTGACTAAAAACGTGGTAGCCGCGAATTTGTTCCCAGTTGGGGTTTTTTTAAGTTTCAAAATTGTGATAAAACAAAACTGTGGTGAATTTTGATTGTTGTCTTGTCTTTAGTGATATTAGGTTAGTTAAGACAAATCAATTATTGTCGAAATTCATTAATACACTTCCAATTAAAGCCTAGTTAGTGTCTACTAAAAATATTAGCCATTTCATATATTTTTTTTGTTTCATGCTGTATCCCGCACATAACAGGATGGACAGAGGGAATCTGGGAACCTAGTATTAAGAAATTCTGTTACCATTAAAACTCCTCCGTTCCCAACTTTCCGCAGAATTCTGATAGCATTGTGTATTGAGTGGCGCAACTTAACGCCGCGCTTTGCCTCGTTATCAGAGAGAAGAAATAAGAATATTAAATATTTTATCTCCTGGAGTGGGCATCAAACCCAAAACCTGTCACATTCGCAGTCACACGCTTGAGTCTCTGCGTTACGACTGGCCTCTTTTTTTAAGTACACTTCAAAATAATGATATATTCTAAAAAAAAGTTCAAAATTATTCAAACATTTTTGAAATTCCCCGAGCTTTAATGAACTAACTTAATATATACTGCTTGAAACTAGAAAAGTGTTTCCCCTTACGTAATTTAAAAGTGAAAACTCATCTTTCTAGCGAAAACTTTAAAAGAATCTGCATAATGGCTCTCAAGTTGAATTGTATAAAAGGAATGACGCAAAAAAAAATCTTTACGCGTTCATTTGAAAAATCTTTTCTTTTTCACGCATCACTTTTTTCGAACATACTGTGGAAATATGTAAATATTTCCACAGTATGTATTCTATAATTATATCAAATCAGCTACACGCTGTATCCCGCACACAGTATGGTACGCAGAGGGAACCTAGTGTTAAGACACATTTATATGTATTTATAAATGTAAGTAAATATTTTATCTCCTCGAGTGGGGATCGAACCCACAACCAGTCGATTTCACAGTCACACTCTGTGCCCCTGCGTCACGATTGGCCTAAATATAAATATTTATTCGAGTGGAAATAGAACCTGCACTAGTAGCGTTAAATTAACTCTAAAATACGAAACTATCTCATGAACGATTTTCACCAGAGAGTTTAATAGAAAAGCTCATAAATTATATATATTTCGTTAAATACATTACCAGAGGCCAGCCATGGCGCAGGGGCACAAAGTGTGCCTGTAAAAGCGACTGGTTGTGGATTGGATCCCCACTTGTGGAAATTAAATATTTATTTAAATTAATATTTCCGTTCCGTATTATTTCCGTTTCAAAGCGCGGCGTAGAGTTCCGGCACTCAACACGCAATACCTCCAAAATTCGACGGAAAGTGCGGAACGGAGTGTCTTAACACTAAGTTTCCTCTGCCTGCTGTGTGTGTACATTCGTAAAGCAGCAATTATTCAATAACCAAATTCAAGAAATATAAGTACATTTTGTCCATTTTGCAAGAGAACTGGCAATAAATTATTGGCTGAATCCGTAATCTCCTAAACTAGAATGTATTATCATAATATTATTTCTTGAATAGTATGAAATATCTTATTAAAAATAAATCAACTTCACGCTGTATCCCGCACACAGCAGGGTAGGCAGAGGAAACCTAGTGTTAAGACACTCCGTTCCCCACTTTCTGCCTGATTCTAGAGGCATTGCGTGTTGAGTGGCAGAACTCAACGCCGCGCTTTCAATATACCAATATTTGAAATGAAATAGGTATGTATCTTAAAATCAATTTCAAGAGTTTTGGATTATGGAATAAAAAAAAGTAACTCCCACATATAAACAGCAGCAATAGGAACAAAAAAAAATATTTAACATAATAATAATACATATCTAATATTTCCAAAAACTCACATGTTATTATACATAGATACTACTAAACAACTAGCTAAGATATTTTGTTTCTTACATCCAAGTTAATTAACATATAAATCCTTATTTAATCGTCTTAACCGAAAGCAGTACAAAAATAATTATAAATCAGTAAGACAAAGTGTTTTAATCGTTCTACGTGATCTGTACGACAATAGTTAAATCTAAGTATATATAATATTATATTTAATTAATATTAATTTAGAGACTAGTGGTGGCGCAGGGGCACAAAGTGTGACTTTACAATCGACTGGTTGTGGGTTCGATTCCCACTTGAAGAAATGAAATATTATAAATAATTTACATTTTCATTTCTTTGCTCTGTGAAGCTCAACACACAATGCCTCCAGAATTCGGCAGAAAGTGGGGAACGGAGTGTCTTAACATTAGGTTCCCTCTGCCTACCCTGCTGTGTGCGGGATACAGCGTGAAGCTGATTTTTTTGATTTGATTTTTAAAATTAATTTAAGATTTTTTTCTACTATCATGAGGATATTGCTTTTGCCTGTTATTTATCATTTCGTATCTCCTATCAAAACTAGGAAACAAAGTGTTAAACATAAAATATCATTTAACGCCACCGCAGCTACAGATTAGGCGATTTTTAAGTGCAGTTTAGCTTAGATTAGAAACTTTCAAATTAAAAAATAAGTAATCTAACCTAACCTGCACTTAAATATCGGTGTACCTGCGGTTAACGTTAGTACAAAAATACCAAAATCACAATGTATATAGTCTTGATTGTTAATTGTTTATATTGTAATTTTCGAATATCTAAAAAAATATTCTGATTACAACATACTTTATACCACACAATAAAAAAAGTTTCATTTTATTGATACCTTTTTAGATTCTTGGTTCTGTGGTCACAACGCTTGCTTTAAAAGCGACCAATCAGTGTCAGCGGTTAAAGAGTTTACAATTTATCGATAGATTATATCATGAAAGAAATTATGATCCATAAATTTCACAGATACTAAAAATTTCATTCAAATGTGATAAAATTCCAACTCGGCGAACAGTTTTCAACTTTCATCGAAATCAGTTCAGTTGTTTAGTTTTTCAAATACGGATGGCCATGCTTCACGCTATATCCCGCACACAGCAGGGTAGGCAGAGGGAACCTAGTGTTAAGACAGTCTGTTCCCCACTTTCTATCGAATTCTGGAGGCATTGCATGTTAAGTGGCAGAACTCAATGCTGCGTTTTGCCTCACCAGAGCGAAGAAATGGAAATATAAATTTAAGTAAATATTTCATCTTCTCGAGTGGGGATTGAACTCACAACCAGTCGGTTTTACGGTCACACTTTGTGCCGTTGCGCCACGACTGGCCTCAATTGTTTGATTTCTCTTCTAGATTATACATATATTTTTTAAACTATTATAATTTTATGTAATTATTAAATTTGTACCTAGTCTATGTACAACATACGAGTACATCGATTTTATAGCTCAACAAGAATAGCTTTAATAATCTGATTACCTTAGTAAGCTAGTAAGGTCGTTTGTACTGACCTATTTTATCACATTTTTCCTCGCTGCTAATCTTAGCCCGAGCTGACAGGTAATTAGGTACAGTCCGCTTAATGTGATGCTGAGGTAATCTTACAATCTCCCACTAATTAGTATATTGTAACGTTGGTTTTACCTATGTAAACTTTGAGAGTTTATATTAGAGTTGGAGATGGTCAGTCATTTACCAGCTTAAAGTGTAGTAAGTCAGTAGACATATTGAAATAGAACTAAATTTCAGTTTATGCAAAATTTTTTTTGACAATAAAAAAAAATTATATCAAAATTATTTATGTTTCCTTATTTATTTTTTGGGTAAACGCTATAGCCAATATAATAGAGTAAGCAGGAAAGATCTAGTGTGAAGACACTCCGCTTTTCTTTTTTCTACAAAATTTGAGAAAATGGAATGCCTCTTTCCAGAAAAGAGGAATGAAATGATGATAGATAAATATTTAATTCATAAGTGATGATTAAACCCACATCCAACTGCATCTGGCCAAGGCTGTGTATTTTATATTATTTATCTGGCAATAATGTTATACTTGCACTTTTTCAATTCAAAATATAATAATTAATTTCATTGACAATGCCATTTTTTCTATTTCATCATCAAATGAAAAGTAAATGAGGGTTTTTTGATTCGATAACAAGACAAAGATCAATGTTAAGATCCGCCACTCAACACTGAAAAAGTCTAATTTTAGGAATTCTGTTCACCACTTTCCTTCCTACTTTCAAAAGTTGGGAGGAAAGTGATGAACAGGAATCCTTAATACTATGGATATAACAAAAATATAAAGAAGAACCTAAAAAAAATAAAAAGTTAATAATTTAATTTAATTTATAATATCATAGTCCCTAAAGGACGCAGTGATGCGTTATGATGAAGATAAATATTGCTTCACCTATTTTTCACCTCGACTTCACCATAATTAAACAAAAGAACCTATTATTTCTAAGTTATCCAGTCCAATAAACTTAATTTGGTTAATAACTTATTAAAATAGACAATGTTCGCAGTACGTTGAATTGAAAATTATCAAGACTTTTACTGGTTGCTATTCAAATTGAAATATTATTTTAGGACGATAAATTGATTGTTTTTGCATAAAATTGAGATGAGTTTAGATTTTTTGATCTTATTAAATATTGTAAAATGATTCTTATCTATTGTTTTGTATTTTGAGAGAGAATTAGTTGCAGTCGTGGCACGGTGGGCAGTGGGCTCGATTCCAACTCGTTGAAATGAGTTATTTTCTTTGATAAGAAGTAAAAAGTGGTGTTGAGTTTTGCACGCAACACACAATGTCTCGAAAAACACGCAATGTCTCAAAAAATCGGCGGAAAATGGACGTATATATATAACGGAGTGTCTTAAAGCTAGGCTCCCTTTGCGTGTGCTGGTATATGCGGAATGCAGTGTTAAATTAACAAAAGAATTTCAATTTGGATTAAAATATTAGTATTTTACAGTAGGACTGCGTATGACTGTAAACGTGATAGTGATCGATCTCCACTTTCAGGGTGGACAACTAAATAGTATTTATTTCCCCACTCTGATATAAGCAAGCGCGGCGTTGAGCAAAGTGAAACTGATAAATAAAATTAAAAAAAAAAACATATTATTCATAAGTATTTTAGTACCTAATACCTTAACTTAATCCCCTAATCATATTAACAAAAAAAAAAACAAAATTAACACAAACACAATCAAGAAACAAAAGTTAAGAAGAAATGATAAAGCTTTTTAAAAACAATGGCGATTCGCTTGCGGGACTTTTTTACGAGAAGTATAATTATTATCAATGCCCATGTCACCGTGTAATTAACCTCAGGTGCCCCGGGGGCTATTACGATTGTTCCGGGGCAGAATTTAATCAGTAGACAGGACGTGAGTTATATACTCGTTTATAACTAATGTTTTGTTTATGCATTTCGCTTTGCGCTTTCGTTTTTTTAATTGTACAAACGGGGTTAAGCGTGATAATTATTGACTTTTAAATTTTAGAGTGTAGAGCCAAGAATAAATGAGACAAAGGTTGTTAAAACTCTCTGTTTTATTTTATTTGTTACGTAACTGTATATGGAATATGAAAATAAACTAGGATCCGCCACATACTGAACACGGCGTGTGGAACTGAGCGAAGTTATGTTGCGCAAAATCTTGCGAAATTTTTGCGAAAATTTTGTGAAATTTCCTGTTTTGTCCACGCACATTGGGTTAGGTTAATCAAAATTCAATCTGTGCGCGTGAATTTCAAAACGTTCCTCAATTTAACTCTATGGGACACATTTTGACCATTTACTCAAAATTACAATTACAATTATCACTAAACTTTTTTTTTGTTGTTATTGTTGTTGTTGTTGTTGTTGTCAAAAAAATTCTCTGGGATCACCGTGTCGTGCACAACGTTTCTGCAAAATTTCAGAGCTATAGGTTTAACGGTCTAGGAGGAGTAGCATTACAACAAAACACAATTTTGACCAGTAAGAGCAAAAGCAGTAACATAGGAATAGTGTGTCACGTGGGGGGTTAAACTGACGTTTATACATTTTGAATTTTGACACTCAAAAGAAGGGACCCTGGAGCTATTACGATCTGCAGTAGAACTTAATTACCAAATAGGACATGGGTTATTTTCTTGTTTATAACGAATGTTTTGTGTATGCATTTTGATTCACATTTTTGTTTTATTTAATGTATAAACAGGATATGGATTGAGGCCAGTCGTGGTGCAGCGACACAAAGTGTCACTGTAAAAACGACTGGTTGTGGGTTCGATTTCCACTCGAGGAGATGAAATATTTACTTAATTTCTTCGCTCTGGTATCGAGGCAAAGCGCGGCGTTGAATTCTGCCACTTAACACGCAATGCCTCCAGAATATTCGGCAAAAAGTGGGGAACAGAGTGTCTCAACACTGGGTTCCCTCTGCCTACCCTGCTGTGTGCGAGATACAGCGTGAAGCTGATTTATTTATTTGTTTATAAACAAGATAAATTGTGAAAATTATTGGCTTTAAATTTTACAGTGTAAGCCAAGATTAAATGTAGCAAAAAGTTATAAGTTTCTTTTATTTGTTTTCAAACTGTATATGAAAATTTTAGATATAGAAATATTCTGCCAAGTGGTCGTTAAACCCATCGTTTATACATTTAGAATTTCAGACAATTATAACAGGTGGCCCTCGAGCTATTACTATTCCGGTACAAAATATAATCAGCTAAAACGACGTGGATTTTTCTTTTTAAAGTACAGAATGCTTACAAAAACAGCTTGACCATTATACAACGTACGACGTAGATTTATACTGTAAAAACGAAAATATTTTTAAATTTTCTAAGTTCTTCGAGTACTGATTAAATTGCAACAATTAAACCATTTTCGGACTATATTATCATATAACAATATTTCTTTAAATATTACTAATGTTTTATTGTTTCATACAACAAATATAGAAACATATTACAATAGAAGTCAATTTCTATTACCTAAGTCGCAATAACTGGACCGAACTGGACCGAAGTCTATTGTAGCAAAATAATAAGATCCTTGTTCCTGAATAGAATAGTTGTAGTTATCTTGGAACGTAATTTGGTTGGACTTTCAAACTTTGTATGTGGCTATAATTTTTGTATCATTCAAAACAAGGTTGCTCTTTAACGAAGTTTTCAGCGAAAATTGTTTAAGCTCTTTCTGTAGCTCTTCGAGAGACTATTTAGTGTAAGTGTTTTTTTTGTGTATTTTTATATAAGTGGTGTACAAATAAAGAAACTCACTTTTCCCTTAATTCTGAAAAAAAATATTGCTAATGCTAGTTATTGGTAAGGATAAGTTTTTAATTCTACAGAGATTTAGTTTGAACTTTCACCAGCTTAAACTTTGAATTGCAGCAGTGCGCAAACTATGCATTACTATGTGTCAGTTTGAAAGACAAACATTGTAGAATTTTTAGGTATTTTATTATTTTATCTTATATTTGATATTGTAGTTTTTTTTTCCATATTTTATATCGTCGATCGCTTTTCCGCAAAGCAGGGTAGACAGAGGTAACCTAATGCTAGAGCACTTCGTTTTCCATTTCACATCCAATTATCGAGATATTGCATATTGGGTGGCGGAACTAAAGGCCGCGCTTTAGTATCTATATTTAATTTTGTAAAGATTTTTTTTCGAGTCATAAAAATTATAAGTCCTAAATCATTTTTATCATCTCATACTTTTGATAATCATTTTATTTAATGTTTTATAATTGTTATAAACCTAACCCTTAGGTTTTAATATATTTTTTATTAGATTTTGTTAATTATAGTGTTAAAAAAGATCATAATGTTGTATAATCATTTTGAGGCCGTCGTGGGGCAGGTACACAAGGGTGTGATTTTAAGGCGGCAGTTGTAGGTTCGATCCCCTTTTAATTTTTTGGCCTCGCACTAAAAGCCCGTCGTTAAGTTCCGCAACTTAACACGCAATATCTCGAAAAAATTGGCAGAAAGTGGAGCCCGAAATGTCTTAATACTAGGTTCCCTCTGCTTATCCTGCTATATGCGGGATAAAGCGTGAACTTAATTTTTTCTCTTCTTTTTCTACTTCAAAGTAAGTTAGGTTATTTTTTCTTATAATTATATTCAAGTATTTTTCTTTTCTAAGTGTGGAACACTAAAAAATATCTAAAGTTTTTATAATATTTTTTTCTATTTTCCCCATATTAAGATTGCTCAATTTGAAAGAATATTGCACTGCAGATGTTACGAAATTGTCGAAACTTACCACTATAAAGTATTAGAAAAGTTCGAATTGATTTTATTGTAAGTTGTGGATAAAGATATTAACTAATATAAATATTTATCTGTATACTAACTATACTGTCTTTATATAATAGTAAACATTTATCAAAGCTAATTTCTTCCGTACTTTAAGCATTTATTTATTTATGAATGCTTATTTCTCAAAAAAGTCATAATTTCAAAGTCAGTGCCATGCAATTTAATGTCGTGGCGCAACGGTTTAGGTGTGGCTATAAATATATCTATATATACGGATATGGATTCGACTCTCACTCGGTGGAATGAATTATTTTTATTTCCTCGGTCTGTTAGATAATAATAAGATAAAGCGCGGCGTTAAGTTCCGCCAATCATCACGCGTTGTCTCGAAATCTCGCATATCACAGGTTTGTAACACTACAAAAATTGTAACACTATTTCTTTGCTGACCTTGTGTTTTGCCAGATACAACGTGAAGCTTTAAAAATGTTTAATGTAAAATAAATCATATTTATTATTAGGCTTATATAATATTTATACTTATTCAATATATTTATTAAAGGTAATTTTTTTTACGCATGAAACCGCATACATACGACTATTAATTCTTTAACTTTAATCTTTTTGGACACATACAGTGTTAAAACAAAACAAAGTGCAAGTGAAAATACTACTACCGATAAAATTACATATATAATCTAAAATTAACTCATCGTGTTGCAGTATTTCAAGATGGTATTTGATTCTGATACGGCTCGAAATTTTGTACTCAGAACCATTTTAGCTCGTACAAAAATTTGTAGGACGAGTTGTACGAAATCTTTTGATTTGCCTTAAGTTAATAATAAATCAGATTCACGCTGCATTCCGCACACATTAGGGTAGGCAGAGGGAACCTAATGGTAAGACCCCCCGAACTGAACGCCGCAGTTCGTCTCGACACCACTGTACAGAAATGAAAATATAAATATAAAGAATAATTTCATTTACCTACGGGGTCGAACCCACAGCGATTGCCTTTACAGTCACACGCTTGTGCTCCTGCGCCACGACTGGCCTCTCTGGGAAATAAATAATAAAATATTGAATAAAGAATAAAGTCCACTTAAAAGGAAATACTTTAACAAGCTAATTTCGACCAATCAACACGTGATGTTTTATAGCAGGGCAGAAACTGGAAACGGAGAGAATATTAGCCTATAGTCTAACACCAACGGGTATATCCCTTCATGATTCAACTGTGGTTTTCAAAATGGTGTTTCGTGAATATAAAACACAGTGCTACCTCATTATATAATAATAAAAAAAAACATTTGCCTCCCCTCACATCATTATGTATGTAAGAAAGCGTATTCCATTTTTAAATGTATTCTAAATATGATTTATCCCTTTAATGTTTCCTACGGGTGTCATGTTACGTATTAAACATACTTTATATTAAATTTTGTCTGTCATATTAGCGTTGTATTATTAAAAATGGATTAAATAATAAGTGTTTGGCTATATATGTGATGATCATGGGTTCATTTCCCATATCCAATACTATATTTAGAACTAGCGATCAGCGTGGCTTTCGCCCTTTAGAAGTATACAATAATTGTATACTTCTTAATTAGTTAATAGAAAATGTTTGATTATATTTTATATCTATTTGGTCGCTAAGCGGAGCATTTTCCGCGTTAATTTCCAAATACAAATTAGTTATCCTATAAAAATCAGTTTTGCTTGAAGCTGCCGGAAATTAGCTCGGACAAACAGAAAGATACATAGATAGATAAAAAATCATAGTTATTAAATATATTTACAATTTTTTTTCTTATTTTATATTTTATCGTGCACAATTTCATATAAAAAAGAACAAAACCGAAAAGGTGGATTGTTGTATGGTTTTACTTGGTTTGTTGTTAGGTTTTTTTAATTATAATTTATTTATAATTTGTGATTCCCGTTGACCTACAAGCCAGACAGGGATTCCTCATTGGGTGGGTCCGACTCGTACATGACCGGTTTTTTTTCATATTATTGCATTGTCATCAGTCCTTGATAAATAACTATAAAATCGGTCAAAATCACGTTCAGTATCCGTTACAAGCAAACATATATAGTTAGATACAACCGAAGTTAATAAAAGTGTTTTATAAAAAGGACATTGTACGAGTATCTCTCAATCTAAATAAGTAATATTTTAAACCAGCAGCGTTAAATTACGTTTAGGTAAACTGAAGTTGACAGGAAAAAAGCGTTGGAAATTGGTGGAAATATAAGAAGAAATGATAAAGTGTAAGCTTTACAAAAAAATACTTATTTGAATGTCAAGAGAGCGTCGAGGTACAAAATGTTTTTATTTATAGGGTACTTTGTGAAATTGAGAAACGCTTTACCGTATTTCATTTTTAGATTAGCTCCGGGGATTGTGATTTTCATATACAAATACGGTTTTCGAATTTTTCTTAGTTTCAAACTGTATCCTGCATAGAACAGGCTAGGCAGGGAGAACCTAGTGTTGAAATATTCCATTCCCATTATGATACTTCCGTTTCTCAATTTTCACTCATTTTTGAAGGCACAAAAATTTCGGTACATTATGTTGGGTGATGGAACTCAATGTCGTGCTTCGTTTTCCATATTTTTGTTAGAGCGAGGAAATGATTTTAATTTATTCCCTCAAGTAGAAATCGAACTCACAATGGTGTACCAGACACTGTAGTTCCATGTTTCTGAAAAGGAGGTAGTTATAGCGGTCGTATATGTAGAGGTCTTTATTAAACCGATTTTTTTTCTTCTCGCAGCAATAAAAAAAATCAACAATTGTAATGTATTATATGTATCGCTGTACTTCTAACTTGAAAATTTGTGCACGTTTCATCTTCTTCACATATATCTTTTATACACTGCCTAGAAGCCAAGTTATAAACGAGTTATTAATTATTTTATTAATGTTATATTATATGACTACAATTTTTTTATCTTTACTTATATAGTTTTTTAATGATATTGATTTTCATAAAAATAAAAATCGGTCAAGTGCGAGTCGGACTCGGTTTCATAGATTTGGATTTTCATACAAAAGGCTCCTAAGGGTTTACCTGCCTTTCGTAGAAAATCTATGAGCTTCCTGTGGACCTATAGTTATGAAATTTGGCACGAAGTGAGAAATTGGTATTTCATAGAAATAAAAACATAATAAAGGTAAGACAATCTTGACTAACTTAAGTTTGTTAACTTTGATCGCTGCGCAATCCTGTAGGGGGATATTTTTATATATTATATACATATAAAAGAAAAGAAATTTATACTTATATTACAGAAAAAAAAAGATTTCAAATTTATAATAATTAAAGTTAATTCCACATCAACTAGTGTATATATACGCCTGCAAACTTAAGTTGTTAATTACTTTCCATTGAACTACATCCTGAAATTGGTACAGAACTTTCACTGGGCGAGTTAGACTCGCGAAAGACCGGTATTTTGTTTAATTTTTAAAGGATTTATGACCCGCAATCTTGTTTCAGTGGACTGTAAACGTAATATCCTATTATTTCGGTTTCCGTGGGAGTTTTAAGGAATCCTTTCTTATACTTATCTACACTCCCTGAATCTACATAACAAATTTAAAATTTCTGTGGGCAGTATTTTGGGCTTCAGTCAGGAATCACTCAGTAACTCAATAGCATAATTCTAATTAATATTATGATTATTATCTTTTGCATCATACCATAGGCAATGGAAACCTAATTTTAAGACACTCCGTCTCACTTTCTGCCCAATTTGCAAGTAGCTGATTTTTCGTGTTACCAGAGCGAAAAATGAAAATAATTTAATGTTTTAATTCGGAATCGAACCCAAAACCGTAGCGTTGACCATCGGATAATGTGCAGCTGCGCCACATCTGCATATAGTATTATAGTTCTGATAGCTTTAATTATTTCCACGGTCTACAAAGTAAGGTAATATTTACATACCGAATTGGAATTTGAATTGATACCTATTGCGTGATTAATGCTTTAAATTTTACACATACTTTTAAGGGCAGTCGTAAACGTAAACGAGCCAGGTTGTGGGCTCGAATCCCACTCGAGGAAATGAAATATATAATATTGTCGTTCTCCTCGCTCTGGTTACAAGACAAAGCGCAGCGTTGAGTTCCGCGTCTTAACACGTATGTAATACCTCGGCCAAAAGTAGAATAGAAGTGTCTTAATGAGAACAGAGTGCTATCTACCCTACTATGCGGGATACACCGTGAAGCTAAAAAATATAAAAAGAACGAAATAAATAAATATACATTACACATACGTGATTCAATATGGTACGAATATTACAGCTACAATTTTCATAAGTCCATTTCCAATATAATACGCTATTACATTCTGTCTCACAAAGCAGTATATGATTATGATTATTATTGACTTTGGTATTTAATATCAATTAGTTTCAACGTGCTTCTTACAACATGAAACATAATTTTACTGGTAATGAGGCTTGGTATAGATGAGTTGTATTGCTAGATAATTGGAAAAAAAGTGCAGATATTTGGGAAAAATTGGTTTGTTATTTTAGTATGGTTATTATTTTGCGAGCCCGTATTGTCCCATTGTTGTGCATAGACTACTCTCCATTTCTTCCACTTTTGCCTATTTATGCTATTGTACACCAGTCATGCCTGTAATGCAGCTCCAGCTCGTCTCGCCATCTCAGTTTCGGCCTGCTATTTCTCCTTTTAGACCTTGGAATCCAGCTGGTAGAGGATTGCGACAAAGACTCTTTTGATATGCAGCAGACGTGTCTGGCCCAGTTCTATTTCAGCATAGCGGCTTTAATATCCACGTCAGCGATTTTTGTGCGAGAGCGCAGTTTAGTATTTCGTATTTAACTATTTAATTGTAACCCATTGATTTGACATTTAAGATGCTGCGCTCTATCGCCCGTTGGTAAACCTTGAGGGCGTACTTCTGTGAATTCAAATTCTAATTCAAGTCAAAGACCATGTTTGGACACCGTAGGTGAGCACTAGGAAGATGCACATGTCCATCAGTCTTCTTTTACGACGCAGAGAAAAGTTCAGAGCGAGGAACCCATAGAATAATAGTTATTTGACCCAGGTAAACACAGTATAATTCGTATTTCTTTTCCGATTTTATTTGACTTTGTTTGCAAAATTGTCGTATTTAAAAGAGAAATATTTAGTTATTTCATATTTATCTAGGTACATGAGCACGGCAAACAAGTTCTTCATTTGTAATTTTTAATACTTATCTCTTTTTCGGTTTGATTCCACTCGGGTATATGAATTTTGATTTCCTTACTCAGGTAAAATGGTTCTGCCCAGTTAGGCAGAACCATTTCTTGTTGAGTTCAATACGAAATGTCTCGAATATTGGGCAGGATGTGTGGAACAGAGTGTCTTAACATTACGTCCTCTCTGCCTATTCCACTATATGCAGGATACAGCGAGAACTTAAAATAATAATAATAAACATAAATAATACATACCTAAAAGTAATGCTGTAATAAATCACAATTTTAATGCGAGAACTCCATTAAGTAAGCCAATTTAAACATGGTTATTAAATAATGATTTTGCAGAGCGTAATAACACGAACTTTGAATACTAAGCCACCGTTTACTTTATTCACATAATTTATGACAAAAAATATTATCTTTTTTTACTGTTAACGAATGATGGTGGAAAAGTTAAATGAATGACCATCGTGGCGCAGTGGGGCAGTGTCTGCTTTGAACACGATATTTATGGGTTCCATGTCTCATATTCGGGTGGAAAGTGGAAAACGAGGTCTATCACTTTCTACTCTGCTATAGACCAGTATAGTGTGAAAGTATAAAACAATTGTTTGCCTAATGAAGTAGTCCACGGCCGTAAGCCTAAGTTCAAGTCCCGCAGGGGACGCCGTTGCCGCCAACGACATTTATTTATTTAATATCATTTAATTATATTTAGAAAAAAAATATTGATTATTATTATAGTATATTGGTTATCTATACCCACTATCATATATACATATAAATAAAATTGAAATTTCTGTCTGTGATTCCAAAATACGCGTGTTTTTTCAAGGGCGTATAGTTACTTACACGATACTAAAATACAATAAAAACAATTTCAAAATATTTTTCTGTCTGCCTGTCTTTCTGTTTGTTCGGTCTGATCTCCGGAGCAGCTGAATCGATTTTTATTTGACTAACGTTGAAATTGTTGTGGAGCAACATATAGGCTATTTCATATCTCAGAATTTACGCAGATTTTGTACCACAATACGCCATAATAGCCTCTATACTAGTACGAGGGAAATACAAATACAGATTAAATATAACATTTTTCATCAAATATATTTTAAAATTGTCTACAACTTTAAGTTCCGCATAAGCGTGCCAGTCACGTTTTACTCGTGGACTTGTCTCAGATCTGATAAAACGGCTTAAATGAAATAAAATAACATTTTTATCATACAATAGTCGTTGGTTCAGTTGTCAGTTCGGTTCCCGGTTGAGGCGTTTTGTTTATTATTAATTTCACCTATAATTTCACAAATACGTTTGACAATCAAATTTATTGATTACATAAACACGTAAGTTAAATCATTTTTTTGTCTTAAATTTTAAATATCATTTTTTTTATATATATTTGTCCGTCCGCCTGTCGGTCTGTCTGTCAAGAGCCTTTATTTTAGGAACGCTTGGAGATATCGATTTGAAATTAAAACCATGTATTCAGATTAACGGCCCCATTGTTTCCTAAAAAGATCTACATTTACTTAAAGAAAAAAATATGGCTATTTATATCGCAAAATAACGCATATTTTGACACTATAAAGGGAATCAAAATTAATAGGATACTGCCAGTTAACCTAGAATTATGAAATTTGGCTTCTATCCTACCTTTTATTCTACTAGAATTATGAAAACTAGTTCAGGAAAAAAATCTGAAAAGTATTCATTTGTAGTTACATTCTCAAAAATAATAGGGGGGAAAATTTTGTGTTAACGCCAGCTAGTTCAGGTGAGGTATCGGATGAAACTGCTCCAATACTTGTTCGGAACCCTCGGTGGGCGAGCGAGTGAGTTTATACTTAAGATAAGTAGAACAACATAGAAGAACAATACTATAAAAATATTATTAGCTTTTACCTTGAGGTTTACACCTGTTGTAAAATGAGATTTGGGCGCTAAACAAAACAAACTCTTCAGCTTTATAATATTAATATAGATATTAAAATAAATAAAATATAAATCAGCTTCACGTTGTATCCCGCACACAGCAGGGTAGGTACAGGGAACCTAGTGTTAAGACACTCCGTTTCTCACTTTCCGCCGAATTCTGGAGGTATTGCGTGCTGAGTGGCGGAACTCAACGCCGCACTTTGCCTCGACACCAGAGCGAAGAAATGAAAATATAAATGTAAAGAAATATTTCACTTCCTCGAGTGGGGATCGAACCCACAACCAGTCGATTTTACAGTCACACTTTGTGCCTCTGCGCCACGACTGGCCTCATTATATTATATTCCATTAATAATATTATTATAATGACTTGTACGCGGTAGCCCTTAAATGTTAAAGTAACATATTTCATATGAATGTTTATGTAAATTACTAGCTTCATTCCGAGCTATAAAAATTCACATTTTCTCATAAGATACAGTTTCTCATATTTTATGTTCCATACTTTTTCTTTGTTCGCTGTCCCTGTTTTAAGCATTTTTAAACTAAATTAAATTGAAAGAATTATTATTATTTATATTAGTACGAGGTCAGTCGTGGTGAAAGAGGCATAAAGTGTAACTGTAAACGTGACAGGATGTGGGTTCGATTCCCACTTGAGGAATTCAAATATTCAATATTTCCATTTTCCTCGCCCTGTTATCGAGGCAAAGCGCGGCGTTGAGTTCCGCTACACAACACACAATGACTCCAGAATCCGGAAAATGTCTTAACCATG
This sequence comes from Heliconius hermathena, assembly GCA_013403705.1. Classification (NCBI taxonomy): domain Eukaryota; kingdom Metazoa; phylum Arthropoda; class Insecta; order Lepidoptera; family Nymphalidae; genus Heliconius; species Heliconius hermathena. Next base: position 167,507 of record JAAIXJ010000124.1, on the reverse strand, counting down.
ACGCAAAAAAAAAACATCGTCATTGGGGTGCCGTTAGGCTAGATCTTATTGCATATGTAGTGATTGCGGCTTCTACACCTTTTCAGCGTAATGTTTACTATTTAAATATCTTATTGATAAAACTCGATAATCTTGGACATGCGTGCTAAAAACGCCATATGAATACAGAGTTTTCACTCTAAAAAAAGTGTGTATCTAATGCTAAGACACTCCGTTCCTTACGCACCACGTAATTTCTAAATATAGTGTATTGAGTGGCGTAACTCAAAGCTGCGCTGTATATCAAAGCAGGAAAATGAAAATTATCCATTCCCTCAGAGCAAATCGAACCCACAACCCTCGCTCTTATAGTCAGACACTGTTCCGCGTCACGATGGTCTTAATATGATAATATTAACTCATTATTATGATAATATTAACATATTATTATATATTACAGTTGGTGGTTGATTTAATTTCCGCAAAGAAGCCATTACATTACATTGTTTATACGTATAAAAATCCTTTCAATGCACTGTATTGTGTAATACTATTCTGTTTCTGCACTTAAACTTCAAACAGATAATACAACCATTTCAAAGTAGTCCATGGTCAAGAATAAACTTAAAGTAAACTTAAAAAAATCTTTAACTTTAAAATTAAATTTATATAAAACTTGTTGTTGTGTTGTTTAAAGATAGTATCTAATTTTAGTTGTATACACGATGTATGCAGTTTCAATTCAAAGATAATTCAACATATTAGACAATTATTATATTCAGACAGGCAAAAGAGAACGGCATGTGTTAACACTATTTATTTCTTTCTACAAAACACTGACACGTAACCGTGATAGACTGCACCTAACCACTGTCACGTAACCATTATAGACGGCATGTAACCACTTCACGTAACCATGATAGACTGCACGAAGCCACTGTCACGTAACCACGATAGACGGCATGTAACCACTTCACGTAACCATGATAGACTGCACGTAGCCACTGTCACGTAACCATTATAGACGGCATGTAACCACTGTCACGTAACCATGATAGACTACACGTAGCCACTGTCACGTAACCATGATAGACTGTACGTAACCACTATCAAACAACAGTTGTGATAGACATGTAACCACTGACACGTAACCGTAATAGACTGTACGTAATCACTATCACAAAACCGTAAACACTGTCTCATGCCCGTGATAGAACAAATACGTGAAGACCACAGATTTTTTTTCCCGTTAATTTTTTCAATGTAAATCAAATCCACTCGAGGGCAAGTCTTATTCGGGAATTTTCTAACTACAGTTTACCAACTACCGCTCTGACAATATCACTAATGACTCTACCAAATTTCGCTTACACTTGAGAAAATCGCCCGATCGTAGATTTCTTCCTCTAAATTTTCACTTTGCTGATGAAGCATTGAGACGTGATTATGGTATTGTCATAAAAAATAATGTGGAGGTAAAGTTGACGTGGTTTTTATTTTGATTATAATAAGTATTTTTACTTATGTGTTGAAGATTTGAATTTTGATTATTGTTTATTTGTTTTTTTTATACATTTTTAAGTTTCCGTATATTATAATAAAAGATAAAAACGAAACCATTATAGTATCAGTCTGTTGTCCGTCTGTAAATACCATTTATTTCAAGTAAGTACGCGTGAAGTTATCAAACTAAAATTAATATCAAATATAATTTTTTTAAGAGCCTTTTATCATCGCTTTTGTTGTTTGAAATCAAAATCTATAGGGCACTTCTCGTGGACCTACAGCTATGAAATTCAGCGATTAGTGAGAACTTATCTAACAAATAAATCCTAAAAGTGCTAAGAGTGAAAACTTATAGGTATTGAGAAGAAAAAAAATTACAATATTATATTAATAGTTCATTTCATACAAAATGAGGGCATTCGCCCGCAAGGTTAAGTTTGTCAACTTTACTCGTCGTGTAGTCAAAACCAATAGAGAATTTCTCGTAGACCTAGCATTATGAAATATGCTAAAATATGAAATAGGATGTGGATGTGGGTTCGATTCTCACTCGAGGAAATGAAATATTTTATATTTTATTTTTTTCCTTCTGGAGTCGAGGCAAAACGCGGCATTGAGTTCCTCCAGTCAACACACAATGCCTCCAGAATTCGGTAAAAAGTGAGGAAGGGAATGTTTTGATACTAGGCTTCCTCTGCCTACCCCGATACATACGGGATACAGCGTAAGGCTGAAAAAAAAATGAAAATAAGAATTCAAGATATAATATAAACTTATTCAAACTATCATTATATCGTAAAATATGAAAAAAATATTGGGTAATTTTCATAATATCCATACATATATTATGTACAACTAACTGTAACTAACTAACAAATATGTTTTACAACATTTATTTGCGATGCCTAAGGCAAAGGAAATGTTTACATGAGAGACGTTATCACATATTACCATCTTATCATAAACCTACCAAATTAACTTGGTTTCCCAAAAGGTTAGAAAGGTCTAAATTTTGTATTTAACTTTAATAACAACTGTTCTAACAAATTCTTTAGTAATTAACATTGATAAGATCTTGTTTAATCGTTTGTAAGTGATCCCTTTAATTTCGATTCATTTGAGAATAAATAGTAATCTCTAAGAGGTCTCGAGACCGTCGTGACGCAACGAAATAGCTTCTAAATGTCAATGCGACTGTTGTGAGTTCGATTCTAATTTATGAGTATGATTACTTTGCTTTTTTTCACTTTGGTAACAAGAAAAAGTGCAGTGTTGAATACGCTATACAATATGCATCATCAAAAATAGACGGAAAGTAGAGAAATTACCATTGTTTATAAGAGATTTAGTGTGAAGTTTAAAATAAAAGGAAATTTCTTTGATGATATATCAAGTCAAGCTTGAGCATTTTATATATTCTTTATTACTCATGACTGATTTATTTTTATTAAGATTTCATTATATTAGGCCAGTTGTGGCGCAGGGGCACAAAGTGTGACTGTAAAATTGACTGGTTGTGGGTTCGATCCCCACTCGTGGAAATGAAATATTTACTTATATTTATATTTTCATTTCTTCGCTCTGGTGTCAAGGCAAAGCGGGGCGTTGAGTTCCGCCGCTTAACACGCAATGCTTCCGGAATGCGGCAGAAAGTGTGGAGTAGAGAGTCTTAACACTAGGTTCCCTCTGCATTCCCTGCTGTGAGCGAGATACAGCGTGAAGTTGTTTTTATTTGATTTTTAATTTTATTAATAATGAAATGGATGCCTTGCACTTATTCTTCATTTTATATGCATTATTTTGTTTTATTTTTTAAATTTCATTTATGCACATGACTTCTAATTATATCTATCTACTATTTTAAGGATAACAACATACCTTTAAGGTTCCGCATTTAAAGGATAAAACGGTGCCATATTACCAAGACTCTGCTCTCCGCCCGTCTATCTATCTGTCTGTCTGTCCACCTGTCATTAGACTGTATCTCATAAGCTGTGTTACTTACATAAAATAAATTTTCACAATCGCTATAACAACTAGTACTAAATTTCAGAATAAAAGAAATATTGAATGGGCTTCCTTACAACAAAGGTGATTTTTTCCGTTCTTAGATACAGAATACGTTACGGAACCATTCGTGCGCGAGAAACTCCCACTTGGTCGGTTTTCTTTTGAATAAGAGCACTTAACAAAGGGTTTCCTGATACGATGTTCCCGATTTAACAGAATTTGTTTAAAAAAAAATTACGCCTTTTTAATGCAAGTCCACAAACTGCATAAAAATAAGTTAAAATAAAATGTCATATTTAACGTAACTATCGCGTAAAAGTGAAAAGATCGAGGCAATTAAAAGTTCTAATAAATAAATTGAAATTAGAAACTAATTACTACAAGTATTTCAATGAGCAAGGAAAATCATCAATGATATAATAATATTTGAAACAAAATTTATAGTCATGTATTTATGTACATAAATATAATAAATTTATTTTTTTTGTCTTTTTTTTGAGTTTCTTGCTTTATTGCTTTCTATATTTTCGACACTAATTCAGAAAATTTAGTCTTGAATGGCGGGACTCAACATCTCGCTTTACCTTGGCAGAAAATGAAAATAATTAATTGTCCCGGATAAAAACGGAATCTACAAACATCGCGTTCACATTTATACGATCTTCCACTGTGCCATCGTGGTACATACCACTTTTTGTATTAAACCAAAATATTACCTGTGACTTCGTGACATATGATTCTTTTAGTTACAGTGGGTTACAAAATAATTAACGTAGTGTTCCGATAAATATACGAAATCAATTCCGTCAAACACAAAAAGATTTTTTAAATTCAAATCAGTAGATTTTATCAGAATTTTTATATACCATGATTGCCCTGATGATAAAACAAAGTGCGGTGTTGAGTTCCGCCATTCATCAACTCCTCCAGGATTCGGCAAAAAGGGGGGAATGGAAATGTCTTAATGGCGTCGTGTATTTTAATAGTAACTAAAAAAAGTAGTTTTTGAGATTCAAATTCAAGCAAATTCTTCAATCTTATAATATTATTATAGATGTATGAAGTAAAACAACATAGTTGCAAAGATTAACTTTATTGGATACTTTAAAGTCTATCTTGGGAAAGAACAATGTGAAAAGTTACAACACGCCTACGTTCCTACTATATTATTACAGTTTATATGTAACACACACTTGTGAAGCGACCTCTCGGTTTAATGTTTTTTGCTCGTAATATATGGTCGAGTAAAATTATGTTTTGTTGTTGATAAATTAAATTTTACCTTTTTTGTATACGAATAGGTAGTGTCAGATTATTTTCGCTTAATTTAAAAAATAAATTAATCAGCTTCACGCTGTATCCCGCATAAAGCAGGGTAGGCGGAAGGAACCTAGAGCCAAGACACCCCGTTCCCCACTTTTTACGCCAACTTCTGAAAGTATTGCGTGTTGAGTGGCGAAACTCAACGCCGCTAATTTTACTTATTAATTTGCTTAATTTTTACTTATTTCTATTTTAGGTGACCGTCGTCTGATTGTTAACGCGACACTTGTGGGTTCATTTTCTACTTGAGAATTACAATATTTTGATTTTTCTTGCTCTGCTAGCAGGACAAAGCTAGATGAAAAATAAAAAGAAAATTACGGCCCAAATTAAATGCGCTAGGAATATTTTGTGTTAAGAAAGTCTTAAGATTCAAGAAGATTTTTTTTTAAAGATTCATTATTCTTCAANGCTCTGCTAGCAGGACAAAGCTAGATGAAAAATATGCGGTAGGAATATTTTGTGTTAAGAAAGTCTTAAGATTCAAGAAGATTTTTTTTAAAGATTCATTATTCTTCAAGAGGCCAGTCGTGGCGCAGGGGCGCAGTGTGACTGTAAAATCGACTGGTTGTGGGTTCGATCCCCGCTCGAGGAAATGAAATATTTATTTACATTTATATTTTCATTTCTTCGTTCTGGTACCGAGGCAAAGCGCGCAAAACACGCAATGCTTCCTGAACTCGGCGTAAAGTGGGGAACGGAGTGTCTTAACCAAAGATTCCTTCTGTCCACCCTGCTGTGTGCGGGATACAGCGTGAAGCTGAACTTAATTATTCTTTACACAAAATATTGCTTATGTGAAAATGTTCTGGCTATATTAGAATTGTATAAAAAATAGTAAAAAAAACTAAATTAAGATAATTAAAATATAAATATACAACATATTTTTCCCGTATTATATTTTACGCGGAGTATGCCCCAGTGGGCATCAAATGCAAAGTTATTGCCTATAATACGACAGAACATTGCACAATGAGTTTTTTTACTTACCTATATATAACATGTCAAGAATTATCTAGGTCGAGGCCTGTCGTGGCACAGGGGTGCAGGCGTGCTACTTGAAAGGTTGTGGGTTCAAATCCTATTCGAGGAAATGAAATTTTTAATATTTTCATTTACTATTGAGTTCCGCCACTCAGCATACATGCAATGCGTAAAGGATTCGATGGAAAGTGAGGAACGGGAGTGTCTTAAGCTGAACGGAGTTTCTTAACACTAGGTTCCCAGGTTCCCTCTGCCTACAGGGATCTTTACTCACCCCGCTATATACCGGATACAGCGGAAGGTAAAAAAAAGAAAGATCTATATTTGTTAAAAATATGATCTATGCTTGTTTGTGTTACCGCAAATTTCCTCCTCATGTGCGAGTGTGAGCAATATCTGGTTACAGTTATGTTGATATAATACAGCGAAATGAGTGTTTTTGTTTTATGTTTACGCGTCAATTGTATTTTACGTTGGTCGGGAAGGGAATTTATGTATATTTAGCTAGAGATGGTTTATATTTTTTTTTTGTTAAAATAGTCATTTTGCTCTTGGCTTCACGCAAAATCCTGCGCTTAGCAGGGTAGGCAGGGCAGTGTTAAGACACTCCGTTTCCCACTTTCTGCCATATTGCTTTTTACTAAATTGCTTACTTGCGGGTTGATTGGCGAAGCTGAAGCTTGCGCTTTTGTATGTCAATAGAGTTAAGAAATTAAAATATTAAATACTTCCTTCCCTCGAGCGGGTATCGTATACACAAATGTCGCGTTTGCAGTCAAAAACGCCACGACGGCCTCTACATACATTTTACGTTAATAGTAATTATTTGAAAGCAGCTCCATGCCTACCTACTATTAAAACACTCCGTTCCCCAGACATCGTCAAATTATCGAGACATTGCGTGTTGAATAGCAGAACTCATCGCCGTATTTTGTCTTGATACTAAATAAAAATATATCATTTTTGGAATCCAAAAACGTCGCGATATAGTCAGAAGCTGCACCGCTGCGCCACGATGGCCTTTATCTGCCTTTTTATAAAAATAGCAAATCCGGTTTAATCCTTTGGAAGGTTCTTTCAAGAATATTTTCTGATATTTTCTATTCAAAATCTATTGTTGTAGATTTTAAGTGGACGAACGGAACATGTACAGTAGTCTGTTGTAAATATAAGACAGATTATTCTGAAACACATAAATAATTCTATATGAGATAAAAGTGTTTTTTGTAATCTCATTTTATTTTTTGAGGTACATGCTTTATCTCTCTTAATAGGGGAGGCGGAACTAGCCTAGTGTCGAGACACTCCGAGTGAATTCGATTGCGTATTGAATGGCGGAACCTAACGCCGCCCTTATCCTATAAAAGGACAAGCTTAGAAGCCAAGTTTTGAGCCTATAAACACATACCGAATGGTCGTGGGTTCAATTCCCATTGGGTGGGAATACATTATTTTCATTTCCTTGTCTTGGTATAAAACAAAGCGTTGCGTTGTTAAGTTCCGCTACTCCTTACGCAATGTCTCGAAAACTGGGGGAAACGCGGAAAACGGAGACTCTCAACTCTAGATTCCCTCTGCCTATTCTGCTATAGGTATGCGAGATACAGCATGAAGTATAGAACCTGCAAATTTTACCATACTCACCCTTCTATCTATATTATATAAATATATAGTCATTTGATAGTAGATTGTACTAATACCCTACTTCTAACAAATTATAAAAGATGATATTTTCCCACATTTCCTCAGCACTTACGTTATATTAGAGTAATACACAAACATAAAACGACCCTTTTTGACCACTATTGGAGGGTTTACCGGATACATGCTCATGGCCAATCGTCCTAATATATTTTTTATTGATATATTTTAGTATTATGAGATGTAGACATCAATCTCTTGGATATAGTTTTTTTTTCATATTCCGCCGAATTCTGGAGGCGTTGCATGACGGAACTCAACGCTGCAACCGCTCGACACCAGAGCAAAGAAATAAAAAAAAAATATATAATATTTCATTTCCTCGAGTGGGAATCGAACCCACAAATCGTCACGTGATACAGTCATGTCAGTATGTTCGAAAGTTACTTTATATGAACAAATAAAATTATATGTTTACATATTCAGCTTCACGCTGTATCCCGCACACACACACAGTGTAGGCAGAGGGAACCTGGTGCTATGACACTCCGTTCCCCACTTTCTGTCGAATTCTGGAGGCATTTCCGTGTTAAGTGGCAGAACTCAACGCCGCGCTTTGCCTCGACACCAGAGCGAGGAAATGGAAATATAAATTTAAGTAAATATTTCATCTCTTCGAGTGGGAATCGAACCCACAACCAGTCGATTTTGCAGTCACACCTCGTGCCGCTGCGCCACGACCGGCCTCAAATATTCTTAATGTATTTTTAAAATAATGATTTTAACGTATTTTGTATAAATGAAAATAGTTTTTTTTAAATAGCTATTTTTTCTGAACTGGCTTTCTGAAAAATTGTACTTACTTTTATGACCTTTTACGCTATCTTTGTATAAAATAGAGTGAAGCGGAGAACACAGTGACCGTCATTTGAATCTCTATACCTTTTCTAAAAAGTAAAGAAAAGAGAATACATAACATTATTACAGAGAACCCTAAATCGCTATCAGGAATTGCCTATCGCGTTTTGCGCCAACTTTTGTCTCATTAATTTTTATTTTCGAAATTCTTTGACATATAACAATAACTTTGCCCTTAAATCTTAGATAAGAAACACATTCTTCGTCTACTTATATACACTTACCAATTTTTTTTTAGCTTCACGCTGTATCCCACACATAGCAAGGTAGGTATGGAAAATCTGGGAACCTAGTGTTGTAATACTCTTTACCTCATTAAGATTCTTTTGTTTCCTAATTTCCGCCCAATTATTAAGGCATTACGTATTTAGTGGTGGGAGTTTAAGCCTCTCTTTGTCTCGTTACCAGAGCAAAAAAAAATTAGATAAGAAAAACTCGGAATGAAGCGGGGAACGTTGACTTCCACTACTAAACATGCAATGGATCATCCTACGAAAAATAGGGAATGAAATGTCTTAACGCTAGGTTCCCTCTGCTAACCCCGCTATAGGCCTGGTACAGCATGAAGTTAAAAAAAATGTCTTATAGTGCACGGAAATAAAATCACAAGCGAGGACTACTACTATATAAAAAATATTTTCCCAAAGTAGACCATTGATTTTTACGTATAAAATTATTACAACCCTATTCATTTCACAAGGGTGTAAGCGATTCAATGAATCGTATCAAATAGCATTCCAAATGTGGCGATTGTCACATAGAAGCAAAACTTGAGTGTGTATGTGATATGGGTTCCCTTTTCAAACTTTGTTTACTAATGTTACCTTACGTTACCTTACCTTAAACCGTTAAGTTATCTTAAAATTCAATATCCTTGTTTAGGTAAGCCCTCTAAATACTGTTTGGTGTAAATGAATTTGATATATTGCAGAACAACAGTATCGCTTTAAGTGGATGATTTTCTGTTCTTACTTAAGTATTTCAAGAGATTTTGGATGGTTAGTTTTAGGTATACTTATAAAATAAAGGAATAGATTTTAATTACTTTTATCCTTAGCTTCTCGCTGTGTCCCGTACATAGCACGGTAGCCAAAGGCAACCTGGAAACCTTTTCGTCGATTTCTAGAGGCATTGCGTGTTAAATGGCGGAACTCAACTCCGCACTTTGTTTTATTACCATAAAGAGGAAATTAAATATTTTATTCCTCCGAGTGCGGATCGAACTCGAATCCGTTGTATTTACAGTGTACCCCGGTGCTGCGACGGCCTCAGCATGTTTTGAGATAAGAAAATAATATCCTGCTCTGACAAATCGCAGCGTTAAGTTTCGCCTTTAATTACGAATTGCTTCGAATTCGAGTGGATAACAGTGTCTGTCTGCTTACCCTACGATGCAAACCAAAGCGTGTAGCTTGAAAAAAAAATGCTTAAATTGTTAATTTGGTTATCAAACCGACCTATAAAATAACAAAATATTTTTTTATTAAAATTACCTCATCCAGTAAAAACAGATAATTGCAACGAATTATAATATATTCAGAATAATTTTTAATATAAACGAAAATTTATATACAATGAAGCTTAATTGAGACAGTTACAGATACTAATTAATATAATTATCATCTTAAATTGAAATAATGAAAGTTAAGTATAAAATATGAAATTTCAGTCACAAAATCCAGTCACAAAATCCAGAACGCGCAATAGGATCAATATCTTGACTGTAAGTGCAATGGTTATGACTTTGATTTCAACTTGGGGGAAAGTTGATATTCAAAACTATCACAGGATTATATTCTATGATGATTATATTCGATAAAATATTATATTGAGATCAGTCGTGGCGCAGGAGCAGAAGCGTGTGACTGTAAATGCGACTGGTTGTGGGTTCGATCCCTACTTGAACGAAGCGTCTTAACACTAACTTCCTCTGCCTTTCCTGTTGTGTGCGGGATACAGCGTGAAGCTGATGATTTATATACTAAAAATATATTCGTTTTGTGTAGCCAAATCACCGCTGCGCTGGTTTCGATACTCAATACACTATGTATGCAACGGAGCTTTTAAACAATAAAAACTCCTTGTCCGACTCGTAAAGGGAAAGGAATAAAGATAAACAATTTGAATGGAAATTGGGACCATAGTAGCGCAGTGGGTACTCTTTTATCTGTAAACGCGATGGTTGTATCATTTCTTCGCTGTGGAGAAATAAGTTACGTTGAGGTGCGCCACTTATTACGCTAACACAAATTCGGATGGAAAGCGGAGTGTCTTGATATTTGTTTTTTTTTTGCCTAATATGATATACGCAAGATTTGTAAAACCGATATTTTTCGAGTACAGATAACATTAACCTTAAAAAAAATCTATATTTTTATTAGGGTATTGAATTTATCGGTTTGGTCGGCAGGAGCTTTATAATTATAAAGCTATAAGCAGGTAAAATACCGGTAGGTAATTATAAAGATTTTTTGCTTATAAATACAGTTTTAATTTATATAATAAAATAAATAGATTCTTAGTAAAATATATGTTTAGTTTGTTATTTTTCAAAACAATCTACTAGGATAAGCAAGAGAAGCAAAGAAAAATATGAATTAATAATATACAGCAAATAACTACATAAAAATTAACAGTAGATCCAAAATGTATGAAAATTTACAAAATCGTCAACGTCGTCTACCCGTTCGGATCGGTCATACAGTGCGGCTCGTAGGCAAGTTCATTTTGAATCAGTGATATCTCCTAAAGTATTTATTAGAATATTGTACAGAAAGCTATAATGTCAATCTAGATGAAATGTTAAAGTTGACTATTATATTTATTTTGATAAGGATGAATATCAAAATTATAGAAAATACATTAACAATAACCCGATAAATTTTAATTAAATTTATTAAAATGGGTACTATGGTTTAAACTTCAGAGATAAACATATATCATCGTGGATCATTTTTTTAATTTTTTTAAAGAACAATATTTTTATAAAACATTGTTTTTATCTGTCTCATAAGGTTGAGACAGCGCACGCCATATAAGCGTTCAGAAAGTAAGGAACGAAATAATTGAAATCCTTTTTATTTAAAAAACTACTGTATATTAATCAAAAAATATCAAATTAAAAAGACATTAATAAAATTCCAACTTTTTAATACTAAAATGATTACAGTACCCTTTTTGTATTTTCGTTTTTGCGTAGATAATAAACAAAATGGCTATTTTGTTAGTTGTGACCCTACGACCCTAGTTTACATGCAATAAACGCAAATTACTTCTTTGCCAGTCGTGGCGCAGCGGCACGAGTTGTGACTGTAAATCCGACTGGTTGTGGGTTCGATCCCCACTCAAGGAGATGAAATATTTACTTAAATTTATATTTCCATTTCTTCGCTCTGGTGTCGAGGTTAAGCGCGGCGTTGAGTTCTGCCACTCAACACGCAATGCCTCCAGAATTCGGCAGAAAGTGGGGAACGAAGTGTCTTACACTATGTTCCCTCTGCCTACCCTGCTGTGTGCGGGATACAGCGTGGAGCTGATTACTTCTTTGTAAAGGGCCATATTTTGAAAAGCGTGTAGTAATAAGACGTGAATTTATAAACAAAAGGCCCATTATGTAAAATACCTCCGTTTTGCATAAAAAAATCATGTGAATATGATAATTATTTTAATAACACATTCCAATCCTAAAGGGCTAAAGGGCTAGCCCTTTTGTATAAAAGTTTTAGGTAAATATAACGCATATTTTATAATCAAAGGTGTGTATTTAGAGACGAGAGGCACAAAGTGTGACTGTAAACGCGACTAGTTGTGGGTTCGATTCCCACTCTAGTCTAGTTCTACCTACTTCACAGTCAAAGAAGCTGGATGTTCTAAACTTTATAAATAAAAAAATATAATACCAAGGTATAATGAAAGCTTTTTAGCCGTGATTAAAAAGCTTTTCAGTAAATTTGGCCCTGGATGTACTGGAAAAAACGTGATGTCGCATTTCAAAATTTTAAAATCAACATTTGAGTCATATTCAAATACATTTAGTTTTACGTTCTCAAATATGAACTTTGCACCTCTACTATCAAGAAAAGCACGTGTTGCTGATACCTACAAATTCTTGTCGGATTACCGTCTACTTCTATATCGTCCAATTTTATTGGAACATTTTTACACTCTCGTATATGTTACAGTATTATATTTTGTATCAGTTTCACGATTATTTTCCACATAGCAGTGTAGACAGAGAGAATGTAGTTGTTTACTTCGTTCGTATACAATTTTTGAAATAATGCGTGTCAAATGGCGAAATCCAACGCCGCGGTTTTGTCTATCAGACTGGGGAAATTAAAATAATTTAAATAATCCCATTACTCCGAGTGAAAATCAAACCCTGGACTGTTGCAGTTACAGTCAGACGCCATTGGAAATCGCCACGAGTCCTCGTATATTTCATACGTTTCGATTATTATTAGACAATTTATTTATATAACTCAGTTTTCTGCCTATTTTGGAGATGTTGTATGTTTTTGGAAATCTCCAAAATGAAGATGAGAAACTCAATCATTTAGATTTAAAAAATATATAAGAAATTGTAAAAATAGAAAGGAAGGTTACGTTTTTCTTTATAATATTTTTATTTTATATTTTATTATTATTTTATCAAGAGATGTTCAAAGCGTATCTATATATTACTTTAAATTTTTTTCAAATTCCGCAACAATGAATTTATGTGACTTAAACTACACTAAACTTTAAATGTGAATTATTTATTTTTGTCAAGAAATTGTAAGGTTTTTGCGGAGAATTGAGGAAAATCTTAGTAGTGTAAGGATTCCTTGTCCATTTTGTTCTGTAGTCACACATTGAGTTGGCGTCTGGTTGTAAAAGCGAAGGTTGTGTATTCGATACTCTTAATTTTACTCTGGCAGGAAATTTTATATTTAAATTGTTTACATATCATTGCTCGCCCGACAATGGTAGAATGTCTTGAAAATTGGCCAGAACGTGGGCCTATTTTAGTGGATGATCTTAGCTATATGCGGGAAAAACCGAAAAAAACAGTAATTATCAAAAGAAAATAAAAATAAATCCATCTCTACGACACTCTGCTTTCCACTTTCACTTTCCATTTACAACTTAATTCCAAAGTACTTCCCACTTAGTACACTCAAAATCTTATCAGAACAGAGTAACCAGCTGAGAATATATACATACATACATATAATTATTAAATTACGTTAGTTCCGTACATATGATGTGTGAGTAATCAGATTAATACTGTAGATGACGCGGCGAATATTTTGGCTCGGTGGCATGAATTGTTTCTTGTACGCTGACATTTTGACGTGACGTAAAAAGAATTTTATAAAAAAAATGTTATATAATATAAGGCCGTTGTGACACAGAGGTACAAGGGTGTGACTGAAACGCGACGGTTGTAGGCTTAATTCCCACTAGGGGAAATGAATTATTATTTATTAATATGTTCGTTTCTTCGCTCTGGTCAATGCAAGAAACCGCCGCTTAACAACCTTTAATAAGTATTTTTCTTTCTGAAATGTAGAATAACACATAAAAAATTACAAAAATATTAATAATGATAGAAATTTTATGTAAGTACTAGAGGGCGCGCGCGGCTTCGCCCGCTTATTAGGAGTGAATTCTAAAAAAACCACGAAACACGTGTTCAATAAAATATTTTTAACAGTCTGAATTTAAATTTTTATAAAAATCGGTGGCAATTTAAAGATTTTTCCATATAAACTTTCAACCCCTTATTTGAACCCTTAGGGGGTGAATTCTTAAAAACCATGAAACACGTGTTCAATGAAATATTTTTAAGAGTCTGAATTTCAAATTTTATAAAAATCGGTACAGATTAAATTTTTTTTCCATACAAACTTTCAACCCCTATTTCATCCCTTTAGGGTTAAAATTTTTCAAATTCCCTTCTTAGTGGATGTCCAGAATATGAAAATAAACATCTGCCCAAATTTCACGTTTCTGCCATCAGCGGTTACGGCTCTGCGTGCGTCTTACCTCAGTCAGTCAGCACAAGTCCTTTTATATATAGATTAATCAAAATGGGAATTTACTAAAAAAAATTGAAAATAGATTGATTTTATAAAAGCCATTAAGCTTAAAATTTAATTTTAGGTCCTAATTTTTGGTCTAGAAGTTTTACTTCTGAGAACCAATTTTAAATATTTTATTAATTTCTTAATCTCCTTAGACAAAATCTTATTATATTATTAGAAGGCTTGATCGTCCACTCAACATTTCATATTAAATATTTAAATTTATATTATATGTAAATATTTCACTGATCTGAATAGATTTAGTGCGACGTTAAGCTTATTATTAGTCTATGCATAGTGCTAGCAACTAAAGTGCAAAGTGGAAAACCGAATAATATACCACTTTGTCAAAAAAAGGCTAGAAGACTTAAGACACTCAATTTGCTATGCACGGACAGAAGTTTTCGTTATAGCTTGTTCAGTGGCAAAACTCGCCGCACTTCTTTTTGTTACCAGAGCGACGAAATGAAAACAATACTTCCCAATGAGTGAGAATCAAACCAACGTACGAGACGTTGTGTTTACAGTAAGAATCTGTGTTAATGCACCACAATGGCCTTAAAAATAAAAATAGTGTATTTACAATGTAAAAGCATTAAAAACATCATCTAAATTATTATACAACTATTTCTTCTTAATTTTTTGAAAATACTTATTAGTTTAAAACTATTATGAAAGTAGTGACAGATTTTTATAATATGATTTAAATTTTCTGTTCATTTACTTTTTAAAAAGAGCTTATATAAATTTCATATTTTCATGTCATAATACGCATAAATTTCGCATAAAATGTATGATTGTTTAAACAAAATGTATAATATATACATAGATTAGTCCAAGTAAAAAGAAAATCAGCTTCACTCTGTATCCCGCACACAACAGGGTAGGAAGAGGGGACTTAGTGTTAAAACACCTCTTTCCCCACTTTCCGCCGTAAGTGGCGAAACTAAACGCTGCGCTTGGCTTTGACATCAGAGCGAAAAAACGGTAATATAAATTTAAATATTTTTTTCATTCATCACTCATCTCGAGTGGAGATCGAATCCACAACCGGTCACACTTTGTGCCCCATGCGCCCCAACTCGCTTTAATTAGTCTAAATATTATTTTCATAATTTATTTAAAATATTATTCTCAAAAAATATTCTTACAAAAAAACTTACAATTCATCTTCGTTTACGTGTCAATTTGAAGCTTTTCATAAAATGTTTGTCCTTAGCAGGCGCCTGTTTTATATCTCTAAATAAAAATCACGTTTTAAATATTTTTTTTACTTTTTTTTTAGCTTCACACAGTACATACATACAAGACAGGCAGATAGAGCCTAGTGTTTAGATACTCCGGTCCTTACTTTCCGCTGAATTCTGGAGACATTGCGTTTAGTTGAGTGGTGAAACTCAATTCCGGGCTTTGCCTCGGCACCAGTGCAAAGAAACGAAAATATTAAACTCAACGTGGGAATTTTTTGCCTTAATAAATAATAATTCATTATCCCGGGTGGAGATCGAACCTGTAGTCGCATCCTTGTGCCCCTGTGAAATGACGGCCTTATTGTTGATTAAATATTTTGTTTTCCTCGAGTGGGAATCGAACCCATAATCTGTCTTTACAGTCAGTACTCCTGCGCTACAACTGGCCTCATGTTTTAAATGGTTTGCGAAAACATTGCGTACACTCCCTAGAAAGCAGGCCATATGCGTCGAGTCCCACAACGACCGTTCTCACTAATGTTACACGTTCCTGTTCCTGTTAATGTATTATGAAAAACTTCTTTACTTTGCTTTCATTTAAGAGCTTAAAGCCTTAATGTCCAAAGTTTATTTACAAATTTATTTTCATAGGAGTTCTCAATAATATCTACAGAAAATTATTAAATGGCATAAAAGTATATTTACTATGTTATTATAGTTCATTTGAATATTGTATTTTTTGTTGCTACTATATTATAGAAATATAAATTTTACTTAATTCCGTTTAAAATGATTTGTTAATTTATAGAAATAAATGTAAATATAAATATATTTTACTAATAAATAAATATAATTCAACATTTTTTTCACTTCACACTTTGTTCTACATGGAGCAGGTTAGACAATCAGAAATATCAATGAAATCCATTCTGATTCGAGACACTCAACTCCGTACTATTTCCGAAATGAAAATAAAAATAAGTCACTCTCCTAAGTGGGAATCGAACCCAGAGCTATCACATTTGCAATCAGAGGTGTTCATTGTAACAAAATATTAATATACAAAGTACAACAAATGATCATATAAGGATAATATTATATGATTTATTAGAGGCTGGCTTTT
This sequence comes from Heliconius hermathena, assembly GCA_013403705.1. Classification (NCBI taxonomy): domain Eukaryota; kingdom Metazoa; phylum Arthropoda; class Insecta; order Lepidoptera; family Nymphalidae; genus Heliconius; species Heliconius hermathena. The sequence goes on along the minus strand of JAAIXJ010000124.1, from coordinate 150,765 downwards.
GAAAATGTATCCAATTTCCTTATGAAGACGCGAACGGAAACTGTCGCTCACTAGGTTAGGTAGGTTGTGGCCTTTGAAAGGTAGGATGTACATAATTTAAATTTAAATAAATATAAAAGCTAAGGTAAGACTGAGTAAACACAGCGTTAAATCACGCCGTTTCTTACGAAGCGCCTAATTATCAAGACATTGGATTTTGAGTGGAGGAACGTCGTAATTTTTCTACAGAGCGAAGAAATTAAAATAATTTGGGTGTATATTATTCCCGACATTAACGTGACAGTTTTGAGTTTCGCCACTTACAATTCGAGAATTCGGGGAAAAGTGGGGAACAGAAGTGTTTTAATGGGAGGAGTGTAACACTAGGTTTCTCGGTTCCCCCTGTCTAGCGTTAAGCTATAACAAAACTATTTCCCCTATTATTAAAATGAATGTATTAATTTGTGTTTTATAAATTTTCAATTAAGAGCTTTGTTTATATGTCACCGTATATTATAAGGCTTCTTTGAAGAAAATAAAAAGAAAATACTTGATTTTCCCTCTGTTACGCTAATAAAATATCGTCGTGGGGCAACGGCATAGCATTTGACTGTAAATGAGACAGTTGTGGATTCGATTTTCATTCGAAGGAATGAGTTTTTTATATGTTCGCTCTACAAAAGCAAGAAAATGATAAATAAGACAAACAGCACGGAATTGAGTTTCGTAATCAATTACGAAACTCACTTCTTGCGTTCAGTTCTGTTAAGTAAATTATTATGTAACATATAGCATGCAAATTTTAAGTAAGTCTATTATACATACTTAGTTCATTTGTACACCAACCTAAAATCCTGTGTTCTATGATCTTTTTACTGTAGGGGTTGCCTGGAAGAAATCACCTGCGGTAATAAGGCCGCCCTTACACCAATGCTTTTCTATCTGATTGTTTTTCTTCTTTTGTATTATATCTTGTTGGTGTAATAAAGTCTTAAATAAATAAATAAATACGAAACTCATTTCTTTGCTGTGTGCATGTTCAAATACGCAATGCCTCAAACGTCTCTCTGTCAAATTAAAAAAGTTTCCGAGATATAAGTAAAAACAGCAAAAAAAATTATGTATCAATAACAATTAAAGTTGTATACTCGAAATCCACTACTAAGCCAACGGTGCCGGATATTTAACATATAATATTGCCATAACTACCTCTCAAATATGTAGAGTGGACTAAAAGTTTCACGAACTTTTTGGAAAGCTCTACTAAGCGTTTCTATTCCATAAGTAGCCCCTACCCGTAATGACCCAGATAAGTTTTGTTGGTAGTAATTTTCGTTTCTCCTTTGTCATAAATTTTGACAAAAAAAACCTACTGCTATATTCACCTAGAAATAGTGCTTAGACACTCCATTCTCCATTTTCCGCCCAATATTTGCAGCATTACGTGTTAAGTGACGGAAAACAACGCCGGGCTTTTTGGGCTTGATGCCAGAGAAATGAAAATATTAATAAATATTAATTCATTCCCTCGAGTTGAGATCGAACCCACAACCGTTGCGTTATAGCCACATCCTTCTTTCACTGTTCCACGACAGCCTTAATACCTTTCTAAAATTACACGATTTTACGATTTTTTCGACGTTTTTTTGTTTAGTTTTCAGCTCTACTATTCACCTATTGTTATAGCTTTTATAACAGTCGCAGAGCTTTCAGGGTCTTTTGAACCGTAAATGCCAGGTTTTACTCTAGAATAAAAGCGTAACGTATGCTTATATGGGTAGCATGACAGTGAGGAGGATATTTTTATTTTTATAAAAAATACGTTTAATATATTACATACTAGCGAACCACATGCGGCATTGCTCGGTTAAGCTACGGGATCATTAATTTTGGAAACTGATGTTTGTTTGTATATGTATGTATGTTTGTCAAAGATGCTATAGAGCGAAATAGAGGGTCGAAAGTATTGGCTAAGCAATTGAGAAGGCATTTGGCGAAGTTGATGACATCTGATGATCGAGTCATTAAACCTTTTACTTTTAGAAAACGAAACTTTCTATGGAGGACTGTCCTCTTCTCATGCACCGAAACCCATCATTGAAGACGTGGATGGCGAACGTGCCAAGTTAATCTGTCATTTCACGGACGAGCAACTGGATCCCAATTTCGGCAATCCATCGGGATGGCTCTTGAGGAGCTCAATAATAAAAAAACACCTGGGGAGTACGGTATTACCACAGAATTCTTAAGAGCTTGTGGACGTATTGTTCTAGAGCAGCTCCGAAAGACCTTTAACACCATCTTAAACAAGGGTACAATGCTGGAGGCATGGTCCAGAAGTGTAGCCATTTTATTCTTCAAAAAAAGTGATAAAACGCGTCTCAAGAACAACAAACTGTTAGCACTTCTGAGCCATGTCTACAAGCTGTTCTCAAGAGTCATATCAAACTGGCTCGAACGAATATTTGACGATTTCCAACCTCCTAAACAAGTCGGATTTCGAAAAGTCTACAGTACTGTAGACCACATCCATACACTGCGACAGGTTATACAGAACATCAAAAATAAATAATCGCTCTGTATCTCATATTTGTGGACTACAAAAAAGCCTTCAACTCCATCGAAATATGGGCTGCTCTCGATTCTCTGCAGCAATGTCAAATCCATTGACGGTATATCGTAGTATTGAAATTGTCATGATGTACGGGGTGGACAGACATAGACTCTAACTAAAGGCCTCGTCCACAAATTTTAAGTCCCTCAGCGCACCATGGAGTGATCTATGCTCGGTGTATCTCTAAAGAGAAGAAGAGAACTAGAGTTACTGACATAGCTCAAAGAATTGTTAAGCTGAAGTGACAATGAGCGGGGCATATTTGTCGCAGATCCGACGGCCGCTAGGGTGAACATGTTTTAGAGTGTAGACTCCATACAAAACGTCCTATGGGATGACCCCCTGCCAGATGGACCGACGACCTAAAGAGGTTGACAGAAAACGGATAGGTACAAAGAGCTGAAGATCGAGTGTGGTGGCGAGAATTGAGAAAGTCCAGCAGTGGAAGATCGATGCCTCTTGATGATGAAATGTATGTTTGTAGTCAACTGATAGTCGTTTATAATATGTAACGTTTAAATTAATTATTATTTTGAAAATAAAAGATACAATTTTTTTTAAGACTTGATGTTCATAATCTCGATGACAATCAATCTCTTAACTTCGTGCACTTCTTCTGGCTTCTCCTCGTTTTTAATGACCTATCTCCAGTATCATCATCATTGCGTTCTCGAAGATCAACCTAGGCCTCCAGAGCAGGCTCTCTTACAATTCATTTTTCATTTTTCTTTTAACCCATTAGAGGTCAAATGAAAACTGCAAATGTTTTTTGTAAATTTTATTTATTTTCATATTAAAGTAAGTACAAAGGAAAACATAAGCCAAAAAAATTAGGGAAAATTTTGTTTTTCACGAAAATATAGGGGTCAATTCGGTACACTGACCGCCTAAGTATGAAAATTTTCAACATGATGATGTGGCTTGCCTTGATTTTCTTTGTTTACCCTGGCGTAAATAAAATCGAGTTATGTGCCGTCGAAACATGAGCTGATCCATAGGATTATCATTACACATTATATGTAAACGGCAGGCATTAGAAACAGCCATATCCACAGTAAAAATCAAGCTGTTACCCAATTTTTGTATCCTGTGCTTGTGCATGTGCTTATGAAGTTCAGGCACATTTGTTCCGCCTGGTGAGGGTTTCCAGTCGCAGGCTGCACTCGCTTGATCCCAATTTTATTATGGCTGCTGCCTGTACCGATGTTCTGGCTGTGTACAAAATCGCCCACTGCAGGTGTCCATCTAGAAAATCTACCGTCACAACCTTAGCAGTAAGCCACGGTTGAGCGAGCCAAAGCCTCCCACCGCTTTCGGACGGGACAGTCCTCGCTGAAAGCGTTGTGATCTACACGGTCAATCTTAGCCCTAATGCAGTTTTTGCAGGTAGGGGTAACATTGACCGCCAGCACTTCACAATTTGCCTTCAGGTGTGAGCCTCCACAGTGGCTGCAGACGTCCGCCTCCTCTGTGCAGTGCCTCCTCGTGTGGCCGTATGCCAAACACCGGGAGCACTGCACTAGGGGCGACTGGTCCAAGACCCTGACCCTCTGCAGGTCCACTCTTAGAGCTCCTAGTTCTGTCGCTCTTCTCCATATGATGGGGGAGACCGACAGAACCAGGTGGCTCGTGTGGGGGTTCCTGGCTCTTTTGCGGAACCTGACCTGGACCCTGTCGTCCTCCTCGGCGAGGCCGTCAAAAACTTCCCTGGTCTGTTTCCTGANATTTCACAGTCGTAAAAAGCAGAAAATCTTAGAAGAAGCTTATAAAATATTGTTAATATTTACTTCTTACAAATTAGATTAACAAGCAAGACAACAATACATAACAAACTAACATAGAAGCGAACAAAATACATACAAATACGTACATATAATTTACATACGCTAAAGATTCTATAACTTTGATTTTCTATTAAAATCTCTAAAGTAATACAAATAAGAAACATAATTGCTTACACAAACCTGATTGTATATGCATATAGACCGTTTTGTCAAGAAACGCGAAGTAGTAGTTCTTTGAAATGTTTGTATTATAATTTCAACGTACCTATTAACGTTAATGAGTTGCAAAGTTTTTAAATCACATGCACATATGTTGTTTAAGCTAAAGTTAAAAATAAATAAAAATAAAAATAAATCAGCTTCACGCTGTATCCCACACACTGCAGGGTAGGCAGAGGGAACCTAATGTTAATACACTCCGTTCCCCACTTTCTGCCGAACGCTGGGGGCATTACGTGTTGAGTGGGGTAACTCAACGCCACGCTTGTCCTCGACACTAGAGCGAAGAAATGAAAATATAAATTTAAGTAAATATTTCATCTCCTCGAGTGGGGATCGCACCCACAACCAGTCGGTTTTACAGTCACACTTTGTGCCCCCGCTCCACGACTGGCCTCTAAAGTTAAAAATGTTATTGCAATAACTAGATTTTGTTGTAGTACAGTACTACAACTAGCGGCATAGCAATTTAAATGTAAACGTGATTGTTGTTGGATGTGGTTGGATATTAATCCCGACAAGAATGCAAGATAAAACACGGCGTTGAATCCAAAAGTCAACCTACATGTCCCGAAAATTAAAGGTGCATCGGGAACGGAGTATATTAACACCACTACTACTACTGTTCCCTCTGCACATTTTGCTAAGCGGGATACAGCATGAAGCTAAATAAAAAAAATATTATTTTTTGTAAATCTTTCTGAAGTGGACAGATCTACTGAAAAATAAGTTTTTAAAATTATAATTATTTTTTGATACAAAAAAAATTAAAATGTTTCGTTTCGAGGTGGATAGATCTATTTTTAAGTATTATAATTCTGTTTCTTGTAGTATATAATTATGAGTCAGAGTCCTGATATGCTCCACGGTGGAGGCACTTTTGTATTGTCTCACTGACAAATTTAAAACAAAAACTCACCGAAACAACCATGGTCAGTGATTACTTGTGTAATCTGGTGACAATCTGGTACCATTGTCTCAACGACACGTTTACCAGCGTATCATCGCGTAGACGAGTATAACAAGTGCAACTTTCCACTCTTTCTGCCTTACCTAGTACAAACCCTTCAAAGATACCATAAAACACACCTCTCTAAAAAATATGAATATTTTATAACAATGCCTATCTTGAAAAAAAAAATACATCTTCCCATTTGCCACCCGTCTAGGCACCTACAGACGCCCATACTTAATGTATATTCCAAGGAATATTTTAACTATGTAATTTTACCAGCGATTTAACTAATGTCTCTCTCAACAGTGCCTACGTGCTTAGAATAAAAATTTCCTCCACACCGTGGAGTGTGGATGCAGAAGCGTTTTAAAGTAGTTCTCGTTTCACTCCATTGAATCTTCAGACTTGTATAGAAGTGGCATGAATATACTCTTTAAGAATCTGTTGCTCATTTCTTTGAAATAATATACTTTTTTATTTTCTTTTATATTTTGTAAGTTTGTAGTTGTTTTTTTTACACATTTCGCTAAATAACATGTTCGGTGGCGGAATTAAACGCCGTGCTTTGTCTTGATTGCGGAGAATTAAAAACCCACCATTCTCCAAAGTGGAGGTCGACCTCACAATCGTCGTTTTAACTGTTAGAAGATGTTCTACTGCGCATACGATGGCCTCAATCATGTATACATTATTTATCAGCTTCACGCTGTATCCCGCACACAGCAGGGTAGGCAGAGAGAACCTAGTGTTAAGACACTCTGTTCCCCACTTTCTGCCGAATTCTGGAGGTACTGCGTGTTGAGTGGCAGAACTCAACGCCGCGCTTAACCTCGACACCAGAGCGAAGAAATGGAAATATAAATTTTAAGTAAATATTTTATCTCCACGAGTGGGGTTCGAACCCACAACCAGTGGGTTTTACAGTCACACCTCGTGCCGCTGCGCCACGTATACATTATGTTTTCTAATATTATTATTCAAATATTATTATTTCGATAAATTTCGTATAATTTTGGAAAATGAATTTGATACTTCTTGGGTTACCTTATAAGTTTGAACAAATTAAGATACACCTCAATGTCCAAAATTGTTTTTTTTGAGGGAATACGTACATACAGGAGTACGAGCCCAGCCGTGGCGCAGTGGCACAAAATGTGACTGTAAAGCCGACTGGTTGTGGGTTCGATCCCCGCTCGAGGAGATGAAATATTTACTTAAATTTATATTTCCATTTCTTCGCTCTGGTGTGAGTTCTGCCAATCAACACGCTATGCCTCCAGAATTCTGCAGAAAGTGGGGAACGGAGTGTCTTAACACTAGGTTCCCTCCGCCTACCCTGCTGTGTGCGGGATACAGCGTGAAGCTGAATACGTACATTTATGAATAAAGCGAGTGAATTTTTCTTTAATTTTTTAAGTTTATACTAACTAGAATTTGATTAGATCATTTAAATTTAACTCTTGATATTAACATATTTTTTTAATATTTTCTATTGTAAAATATAAAGAGTTAAGGCGCAGCGAGACAGCTACCTGCTATTGTATTGTAAAATTTTTTAGCTACTGTAAAATTTTTTTGCAGATTGAGTCCTAATCTTTTTTGCGTGTTGAATCTTAATCCGGAGGAAAGAACTATTAACATATCCCCAATGTGGCAAGACAAACTGCGGTGTTGAGTAGTAGTTTCGTCTTCGAATGGAAAGTAAAGATCTTATTTTCTTGAGACCAAGATTTTTATCTAAAATTAGTATAATATATTAGGAAATTTGATAACTAATTTTAAATGAGAAATTTACCCCAATTTCTCAAACCACACCACACCACTTTTAGAACACTTAGTCTTAGCCAAAATCTGCCAAAGATTCTTCTTTGTATGCAAGAGCTCCACCGAAAACACACGCCGAAGTATATATAAAATTTTATTGCGGTTGGAGCTTTTAAGCACAAAAGCATGTTTGCTGTTTACAAAGATATCATTCTATAAATAATGTTTTATATGTGATAGCTTATTTTACAGATGAAAAGTTATTTTTTTTCAAAGCAATATATATTTAATTTAGTTTCACGCTACAGCGTGCTAGCAGCTGCAGCAGCGTGCGTCTGCTAGATGCAGATACTTTTGCATCTAGCAGATTAGGCAGAGGGATCGTGGAAACCTAGTGCCAAGACACTCCGTTCCCATTTAGACAATTCCGTTCACCACTTTTCACTGAATTCTGGGAGCATTGCGTGTTGCTAAACCTAACGCCGCGCTATGGTTTGCTTTAAAAATATTGACAATTTCATTTCCTCGAGTGGGAAGCTAAACCACAACCTGTCTCGTTTACAGTTGCACGCTAGTGCTCATATGCCAAGACGGACTCCTACTTTTTTACTTGTTATAATGAAGAAAAAAAATATTTTAAGAAGCACCATCTCGCCTTCTTCTCATAAGGGGATAGGTAGAGAGAACGTAGTGTTAATAATACCATAAAAATACCATCCAATTTTCACTTTCCGGCGGAACTTCGAGTCCTTCGAATGACTCGGACACACGAGTGTGTCGTGTGTTCAATGACAGTACCAAATACCACACTTCTACTTCTTCGTCTATCAACGTAAAAACAACTCCCTTAAAAAATGCCCCTACTCCCTTCTCCAGTTTTCATTCTTTCTTTCACTTTTAAAATGCTAAAATTTTCACCAGTAAGAATCGAAGCCACACTCATCGTGTCTTCAGATACTCTTACACATTGCTAAAACCATTAATGTATTGTTAGTAGGAATATCTATATATTTATAATAAAATTCCTAAGAAGTATTAATTTCATACTCAACTCGGTATGTCAATAATGGCCCGATATTGAAGCTGGCCTTTTGTTTGACTATTTCGTTTTCATTTATTAAATATAGCAGAATGTATTGGTGTTTATTTATTACTATCACTTTTATATGAGGCCGTTGTGGCGCAGCGGCACAAGCGTGCGACTATAAACGTGAACGTAGGTTTGATTTCCACTAAGGGGAAATCAAAACTTAAAAAGTTTAATTTCTTCACTCTAGTAACGAGCCAGCGCGGCGTTGAGTTCCGCCATTTAACATTTCTCGTATTTCCTCTGCATTCTCTGCTTTGGGTAGGACACAGTATAAAGCTTAAAATGTATATATAGTGAGTGCTAGTTACGCCACTCTATGTGCATTACTGCTATTCGGTCAAAAAGTGGAGAACAGTGTCTCAGCTCACTTTCCTATATCCACGATATATACATACAGAGGCGTGCGGCTAAAAAAAATACTATTGCAAAGGGAACCTAGTGTTAAGACACTCCAACCCCCACTTCTTGCTGAATTTTAGTGGCATTTAGGAACTCGACGCCGTGCTTTGCCTTGGTGCCAGCGCAAGGAAATGAAAATATTTAGTAATAAATATTTCATTTCCTCGAGTAGGGATCGAACCAACAATCTATCGCATTGACAATCACACATATGCTCTTGCGCCACAACTATCCACCTAATATATTGATACTATTCTATTTACAAAACAAAATGGAATAACAAAAGCTTTAAAATTAATTGGTCTAATAACCAAACTGAATTCAAAAACAAAATTCAAGTAAATAAAGCAGGTATAATTAAAACAATTCAATTTTCATAAATCATTTGTTATAATAAACTGTTATTTTGCTCTTAAAACGTACATAAATTTAGACTATCCAAGTTTTTGGAACAACTGAAGTATCAAGATTGTTTATTATTTATACTAAAACAACGAACCGAAAGGCTTTATTTTGTAAATAGATGTTCATGGATGTATCTTAGAATTTAGATCAATATGAATTAAGATTACTTTGTTATAAATTTATTTGTTGACTTGTTTTTATGGGAAATGCTGTTAATTAATTTATAATAAAATATGAGTTGGAAAAGATAGTATTGATAGTACAGACTATATTATAAAGATTTATACTTATTTAGAAAACGCATAAAAATTTAAACCCGCGCCTCCTGGAAACTGACCAGGCGCTCTGACCACTGAGCCATACGTTCTCATCAAGCTACTGCGAAATTTTTATACGCTTATTACAAATTATTTATGTTGTTAGCATCTCTGTAGGGAGATTTTTACAAATTTCCGCTACCCAAAGATAATTACTTAGAGTTATCGTCTGGCAAGAGAGAATGCTATTTATTAAATATTTTTAACAATTTTGAAGTGTTAATCCATACTAAGGAAAGAAAAATACTTATTTAGAAAACGTATAATATAAAATTTTGAACGTAGCGGGATTCGAACACGCGCCTCCTGGACACCGACCAGGCGCTCAGACCACTTTATTTGAATGATAACTTTGTATTACTGAATTTGTCTCAATATTGGTGTTTTTTTTTAAATATACTAACTTTATTCATGAAAAATTTTTTAATATACGAATATATCTTTATTCTCTTTATACTAATGAAAAAACTATTAAACGAAGGGGCCATCGGTTTCGACTGACATTCGGGATAAGGAAATATTTAATATTTCTTCGCTCTGGTAACGAATCAGAACATTACGTTAAGCTCCAACTCTTAACATACAACGCATCAGAAATTTGGGAAATATATATATTGCTAGGGAGCGGTAAACGTTTGTAATAAAACAATAAAAACACATATCGTCTATATGTTTCTAAATTATTTGGAAAGAGATTCCATGTAATTGCAATAAATGTTATGTATCACCTTTCCAAATAATGACCATTGCTACAAGCAACTGCCCCCGATTGACCATTCCACTGCTTTTATAGTCTTTTTCACTAACATCTACCCTCTTTTACACGAATGCGCTAACAATTTACAACTGCTTTCTATACTTGTTGGCTATTTAAGCATTGCGTGTTAATTCGTGGAACTATATTCGTTTTGAATCTTATTTTAATTAAATATTTTAATCAGATCAGGAATCACATTTTATACAAAAAAAAGTATAAACATTGAATCCACAACCATCGCCATTTGCCAAAATTTTCCCGATTTAGTTTACCCAACAGCCCTACCTACCTCAGTAGCCCAAATCAAGCAGATTTAATAGCAATATGTCGTTCCCAACAATAAATCATCTTTTCAACTCGTAAAGCCCACTTCTAAATAAAATTCAATAGAAAAGTCGTAACAAAAGAAATTAAACGAACATTAAAAAGTTCCTTACAATGTAACATTTTCAATTTTCCAAGAGCACAGATGCATAACGTAACTCACCTCTTTCTTTCATTTTATGGCATATAAAATGGGAACCTTGTTTAACTAAATAATAAAATCTGCGATAGCGTTGTCTTTTCGTATGAAAATTTCAGAAAATAATCTAATTTTGTATGAAAATTCAATATAAATAGTTTTAGTTTAGAAACTAAACCAATACAGTACTATAAATTTGGCAAAACTTCTGTCATAGAGCATCTAAAGTACAAATGGATTTAGTTATGGCCAGAGGCATATTCCGGAATAATTTATTTCTGTATTATTCTTACATATTGTATTTTACTGCGTCTTCACTTGTGAATTTTCATTTACATGTATATGAGGAAAAAACAAGTAATATTTTTAGACAAAAGAGAAAAAAAATAAAGTGGAGTTCGAACTCGCACCTCTTGGATCCTTAGTTTGAATAAGCCTTTAAAAATGTAAAAAATATATTATTTAAATTTAAATGTATTTTTGACTTTAAAAACCGGACAAGCGCGAGCCGGACTCACCTATCGAGAGTTACGCATAAAAATTGGAGATCTCAAGCCTTCTGAAATTCAAGCTTAGCTGAGCCAGAGCCTTTTTGTCTGATATCTTGAAGTAACGGCTTTAGTACCAAATTTTGCGTCTCTTTTAAAANCCTCTATTTCTGTGCCTCTCTTTTAAAGTTTTTATTTTTTTAGAATTTAACGACAAATGTATAGTTTTCAGATTAAAAAATTCAGAATAATAGAATTCGTAGTAGAACCTGATAATTTAATAAAGCTGCGAATTTTACATACAAACTTTTATACCGTAAACTTATAATATCATACAAGACACATCTCATCCAATTCACTTACTTTAAGCATTTCGTGTGTTTTCATACTTTACTTTAATATTAAGTAATATCTGTTTATGACGTCTGAAGAAAGCTCAAAGAAATTGGCTTTTGCCTTAACAGCTTATACTTTTGCCTTATTTATATTACAACTTCATTACTATTTTTAATAGTATTTTTATACTTAACTAAAAAAATATCTTTTATACATTATGAATTCAAAGGAAAAATGTATTTGTTCAATGTTTTTATTATAATAAGAAAAGATTTTTTCTTTTTGTTGAGGCCAGTCGTGGCGCAGGGGCACAAAGTGTGACTGTAAAACCGACTGGTTGTGGGTTCGATCCCCGCTCGAAGACCTCGAGGTGAAATATTTATTTAAATTTATATTTCCATTTCTTCGATCTGGTGTCGAGGCAAAGCGCGGCGATGAGTTCTGCCACTCAACACGCAATGCCTCCAGAATTCGGCAGAAAATGAGGAACGTAGTGTTTTAACACTAGGTTCCCTCTGCTTACCTTGCTGTGTGCGGAATACAGCGTGAAACTGATTTATTTGATTTATTTTATTATAAAAAAACATTGAATAAATACATTGAATACAATTTTCTTTATTACTGTCCTGTAAGTGAGAAACGAACCCACTGCGATCGCTTTTACTTGGCTTACTAAGCTTCCACTGAAACAGACTATATAACATTTTCTTTTTTATAATTCTCCCGAATAATATTCCACGGGATTCGAACCCACAATCATTGCCTTTGCAGGCAGACACTGCGCTACGGTACTTTTAAAAATTATATTAATATTTAATTACATGAAACGCAACTGTCAGTAATAAAAAGAGTCTACGCTCGTGTCCGCGGCGTTTTTGTTTACATATTTAAAATTCACTTTACAAAATCACGATAAAAAAACAAATCACATACAAAAATATTTGGATATTCGGAAACCGTTTTCACAATTTTGTTGGGAAAATATTTCATTAAAATCGTTCGCTGGGTCATATCTCTAGCTGATGATAATTTGATTAATATATTCCTGTATTTCTGTTTTTTTAGTATAACAATGGAAATGGAAATATTGTGTATGGAGTAAGCTTTTTTTACTAATTAAGTTCCGGCCAACGCGCAATATTTTGAAAATTGGTCAGAAAGTGACACACTAGGTTCCCTCTGCCTATTGTGCTATATGCGGGATACAGCGTGAAGCTAAATACAAAAAATATAAATTTAATAAAAAAAAAGTTATTAAGATAACTAGTTTAAAGTTTCATCTTATTTAATATTAAATTTCAGTTTCTTTGCGTAAAGGAGACAAATCGAGACGAGAAGCGCGGCGTTGAGTTCCGCCACTCAACAATGTAATGCCTAATAAATTCAGCGGAAAGTGGGGAACGGGTGTCTTTTCACAAAATACTTCTCAATACTAGGTTTCCAGGTTCCCTTTGCCCACCCCGCTAAGTGCAGAATATAGAGTAAAGCTAAAAGACAACTTGAGTGTGGCTGTGTCATGAACACGGCGATATGTATTTTTAAATAACATATTTTTATTTATTTATTTATTTAGGATAAAATAAAAAAAAATGATACAATTTTTATATTATACATTATTTTTCCGTTGTATTTTTTATTTATAGGTAGATACGAAAAGTATAACATAAATGGTGTATTGATTTAATTTTTACCAGAAATCTAAGTGTATATTCGCTCTGGTAAAGAGGTAAAACGCGGCGCTGAGTTCTGTCACTCAACACGCAACGCCTCCAAAATTCGACAGAAAGTGGAGAACGAAGTGACTTAACACTAAGTTCCCTCTGCCTACCCTACAGTGTGCGGGATACAGGGATTTAATTTTATTTAAGATGCAAAGGATAGTTTCGATACTAAAAGTCCAGACCAGAGAAGAAAAATACAGTATTTTCAATGACAACAAATCACATATTTCTTCAAATTTGATTTCACGTAAAAAACTGAAGTATAATTATCAATTTTAACGTATTTAAACATCTAAATATGTTAACCAACATTCACTCAAATTAGACTGATAGGTGTGCAGACGACTACCTTATTACAATTGAGATTGTCCGTCCAACGTATAATTCCGATAAGCAATCTAGTAAGTGACAAGATGACTAACAGTTTTGTTAGAAAGAATTTAAATACTTATAAATATGTAAATTTACATACAATTACGTGAAAAAAACTTTTTTTTTAGAGCTATTCTATACTTAGAAAAGAAAAAACTTTTCTTAGGAAATGTATAAAAATTATAACGTAGCGGGATTTGAATCTGCATTTGAAAAATATTCGAAATATCTGTACACAGTTGTATTTAATATAAAGACGAGAATAATAGAGATAGAGGTCGTTGCATGTAAAAACAAATAACGTTATGGTTGTAGTCATATTCTAGTATGCACGCAACGCCTCAAGAATTCGTTGGAAAGTGGTAAAAGGAAGTGCCTTAATGGAAAACGAATTGTTTTATTTTTAGGTGTCTAGGTTCCCTCTGCCTACCCAGCCTCTGCCTACGCAGAATACAATTTGAAGCTAAAAATAGATTAAAGAATAATTATCATTTTTAATATATCCCATACTGGTACATACATATCATATACTGGTTGTGGGTTCGATCTCCACTCGAGGAGATGAAATATTTACTTAAATTTATATTTCCATTTCTTCGTTCTGGTGTCGAGGCAAAACGTGGCCTTGAGTTCTGCTACTCAACACTTAATGCCTCCAGAATTCGGCAGAAAGTGGGGAACGGAGTGTCTTACTAGGTTCCCTCTGCTTACCCTGCTGTGTACGGGATACAGCGTGAAGCTGATAATAATTATCAATTTTAATATATCCCTAAACACCTAAACACATTTAGGTTAAGCAATATTTACTCAAGTCAGACTGATAGGTGTGCAGACGACTACCTTATTACAATTGGTATTGTCCATCCAACGTCAATGACATGCATTACGTGAAGTAATAGCGCATAATTCGGATAAGCGATCTATTAAGTGACAACATGACAGATAGTGAGGCCAGTCGTGGCGCAGCGGTACAAAGTGTGACTGTAAGACCGACTGGTTGTAGGTTCGATCCCCACTCGAGGAAATGAAATATTTACTAAGATTTATATTTCCATTTCTTCGCTCTGGTGTCGAGGTTAAGCGCAGCGTTGAGTTCTGCCACTCAGAATTCGGCAGAAAGTGGGGAACGGAGTATTTTAACACTAGGTTCCCTCTGCCTATCCTGCTGTGTGCGGGATACAGCGTGAAGCTGTTTTGTTGGAAAGATCTCAAAAATCTTATAAATTTGTTAAGAGAAGGATGATTTTCAAGAGGCCAGTCGTGGCGCAAGGGCACATCCTGTGATTGTGAACGCAGCAGGTTGTGGTTTCAATTCCCACTCGAGAAAATGAAATATTTATTATTTTCATTTCGCTTCGTCTAGTTTCGAGGTAAAGCGCGGAGTTGAGTTTCACCACTCTACACGCAATATCCCCAGAATTCAGCGGCAAATGGAGAGCGGAGTGTCTTAACACGAAGTTCCCTCTTCCTCCTGTTGTGTACGGGACACAATATAAGGCAAAAAAATATATAAACCATTTAAGTATTATTTTTTCAGAAACCTTTTTTAACAGAATTGTTATCCGCACTAACAAAAATATTTTTCCGAACAAAAATATTTTTTTTAGGAAACATATAATAAAAAAAGATATCGTAAAATTATTTGACTCCACGCCTCTTGGAAGCCATTTCTAAAGAGGAGAGTAAACTAGATAAACAATATTAAAATGTAGAGCTCTACGCTTACTACAGAATTATTAAGATGTTTATTATTCAAAACGAAATTGAAAATAAAAAAACAAGGCCTACGAGCGTATAAATCACCTGGTAAGTGATCACCACCGCCTACAACCTCGTACTAAATGAGATAAAGGTGCATTTTCAGCCTATAAAGTTATATATTTTAAGCAAAGAAAAAATAACAAAATTACACGTCTCTCTTGCCCGATTGACTGAAACTTACTATTTATTTCTTGAATTTATTTTCATAATTCATTTTCTTAATATCGAAATCATCGTGGAATAGTGGAACACAGTTCGATAATAAGCACGATGTTTGTAGCCTCGATCCTGTCTACAATTTTTTTTTTAATCTCACCGCTCTGATAAGCTAAAGCTCGGCTTTGAGTTCCACCATCCAACACGTAACAACTAAATTATTATAGAAAGCGGAAAACAGAGTATCTTTACAAGCTTTTACAGCGGGATATAGCGTGAAACGAAAAAAGAACCGAACACTAAAAGAAAATTTACAGTGTATAACACTCTAAACATCGTGCCATTTTGTGCTTACGCGAGCGAGCACGTCGCATCGCATTACGTCTATTGGAACATTTGAAAGCAAGCTTAACTCTTACGAGGCAAGCCGTCCAAATATAAGCTTAGTTCTATTAAGCTCTACATACTATAGTCTTAAATTAATACTCTTTTACAGTAAGTACTAAAATTTTAAATTCTATAGTTTTCTAGGTTTACAGTACGTTTTGGTTAGTGGAAAATAAACTTTGGAAATATTAAAAGAAAATTTTAAAAGTTAATTAGTAGAGCATTTGGGTAATTACTACGTATGTAAGATTTAATTACTTTTTTAGTATATGAGCAATAGCTAGGTTATTTTTTCTCAGCTGTATATTATCTCTTATATACAGTGGAGTATGCAAAAAGAAAGTAGTGTTAATATATTCTGTATTCCATTCTACTTTCCACTTTGAGATATTAGGACCTTTTCTTAGCTTCACGGTGACCCCTCCCCCCCCTAAGACATAGTAGGCAGAAGGAACCTAGGAACCTCACAACAACACCTCTGTTACCTACTTCGCTCCGAATTTTAGTGGCATCGCTCGTTGAGTCGCAGAACGCAACGAGGCGCTTTGTCTCAGTAGAGCGAAGAAATGAAAAAATATTAAATATCTCATCATTGCCTACACTGGGAATCGAACCCACAACCTGTCACGCTTACAGTCACAAGCTTGTCCCACGCCGTGACTGGTTTCCAACTTTATATCATTCAGTATTTAAAGTCAGACCCAATTGCCTCAATTTTATATAAGCTGTTGTATGTTATTAAGACTCTATGTCCAAGCATCAATTTTCCTTCGTGGTAATACAGTCGAATGGGCCCGTAGCGTCGCATTGCGTCTATCGGTGCATTTTGTATGAAAGTAGGCTTAGGTACAGCGAGTATAATAGAAGTGTTATCAACTATATGCAAATGTTGAGCGTTTTGGCACAGTTGGAAAATATTATACTTTATACACGGTGTGAATTCGGTAGGATTTGGTGAATTCGGTAGGTTAAGTTCACCGTTCCCCACTTTCCGCCGAGTTCTGGAGGCGTTGCGTGTTGAGTGGCGGAACTCAACGCCACACTTTGCCTCGACAGCAGAGCGAAGAAAAGAAAATATAAATGTAAGTAAATATTTTATCTCCTCGAGTGGGGATCGAACCCACAACCAGTCAATTTTACAGTCACACTCTGTGCCCCTGCGCCACGACACATTTATATAAAAAAATAAAGGCCATCATCAATGAACACTTTAAATACCAACTACTATAATTGTTCGCGAGTAAAAATACTTACGTGGGGAATGTTGTCTTAACTTTGAAAAAAAAATGATATCAGGAACCGCAAAATCATATTTTTTTCCACCATTTTTAATCATCATCGAACGTTTAATAAAAGAAGATACGATTAAAAAAAGAATATTTATACATTATATAATTATAAATATATTATCTAGAAATACATTATTTTATCATTCATATCAGATACTAGAGAAATCACAATAAAATTTATTATTCTTTGATTACGTCGCCTTTTTCATTTCATCGTCTTTGCTGGTTATTCGGATGGATTCAACTCACGCCACGTTTTATAAGGTAAAGCCACAGTGGGAAAAAATATATTTTTAACACAATCATCTGATATTCCATTACAACGAGGTAAAAAAGTCCCTTTCTTTAACAGTGGCTGGTTAAATTCGAAATACTAATTTTCGAAATAATAATAATAATAAATATATATTCATACACATTATTAGCGAGCTCGTATAAAAGATGATAGATATTGGTGAAAAAGACTATAAAAGCAGTGGAATTGTGTCAATCGGGGGCAGTTGCATGTAGGCAACGGCCCCTATTGGAAGGAAACTAGTGTGCTGTATTGTTATTAGGTGATACATACCACTTATTGCAATAAAACAGTATCTCTTTCCAAATAGTTTAGAAACATATAGACGATATGTGTTTTATCGTATTTTTTTAAAAACGTTTACCGCTTCCGATTTCTAACAATATATATAATATTATTGCTTCGTTATCTAATATGCAATATATCTATAATAGCAAAAATTTTGAAATTGATTATTAATAGGTCGTGTTTACCGTTCCAAATTATGAAAATGAATACGTCAAAAAAAATCATCGCTGACAGAATGCAGTGGACGTCAGCTTAGTATTTATGTAAGCAATCTGATTTTTTCATTATTTATCTCACGTTGTATAAAGACTTGATTCAGACTTATGAATCACATTTGATTATGATCATAATATTAAAACTTTACACGTTTCAATTTTATGTTAAAAAAATATAATTTAATTTGAGGTCAGTTGTGTTACAGGGGCGCAAGTGTACGACTGTAAATTCGACCGGTTCTAAGTTTGTTCCCCATTCGAGGAATTAAAATATTTATTTAAATTTATATGTTATTTTCGTCACTCAGGTATTTAGGCAAATCGCGGCGTTGAGTTCCACCACTCAACTTGCAATGCCTCCAGAATATGGGGAACGGAGTGTCTTAAAACTAGGTTCCCACTGCCTACCATGCAAATAAGATGTAAATTAAAATTAAAAAAAAATCAGCTTCACGGTGTATCCCGCATACAGCAGGGTAGGCAGAGGAAACCTATTGTTAAAACACTAAGTTGTCCACTTTCCACTGTTTTTTCGAGGCATTGTATGTTGAGTTAAGGAACTCAACCCCGTGCTTCTGCCTTGGCGGCAGAACGAAGAAATAAAAATATTAATAAATAATAATTCATTCCTCCGTGTGGGAATTGAACCCACAGCCGTTTCGTTACATTTACTCTTGTGTCCCTGAGCCGCAACGGCCTTAAGCTACACTACTATAATAAAATATTTCCATACCTATATACCAAAACAAAACAAAAAGCAATTACCTCAACTAATTAAAGCTAAACTTAAATAATTTCTATTCCATATCTATTTCACCTTACCTCTCCAATGGTCTGTGGTCAGAACGGTTTAATACTATCAGATTTTACGACCGTAGCGCAACCTGACGGTAATACGGACGTTTGGGCTATTACGCAATTTCCAGTTCCAAGAGACAATTGCATTAATATATATGGATAAACTTTTTAATTTATTTTAGTCTACGAGATTTTTTAAATATTTCGTTAGAATTATATATACGGTCGTTCCGGTTGGGTTTACTTTTACGGATTTTAAAGTAGTTGTTAGAAATTATCGTTTTGTAAAAAACGCAACTAAATTATTATATTCTTGTGAAAAGAATATTGATAAGAGAAATGGTCATTTTGGTTTTCTAAGAGTTAGACTATATTTTTGAAATTATATTATACATGTAGGCTATAGTTTAGTAGGTAATATTAATATATTATCTATATATATATAAAAGGACTTGTGCTGACTGACTGAGGTAAGACGNTAAAAAAAATCTAGTGTTATTATTTTTAAGCGAAACCATGATATTTTTTTAAGAATATTTAGGCCATTTCTTAGTTTCGGAACGCAACTTAAGTTTTTTGTGTTGGTAACACTGATGAGCTGTCAAACTTCACTTTAGTTCAAGTTCCAATATGTTGCCTCGCAAAAAGGTAAGAAAAGTTATGATTTTTTCTTGTTTTTATCTATTGAATGAGTGGATGTGTTAATTTATTAATTATAGATATATTTAGCACTAAAATAATTACTTTGGACATTCTTTAATTGTCTGGTTGATGCTTCATGTGACTTTTTTAATGAATGTATCTCCTCGTGCACATTGCCAAGAAACTAACAATTCTATATATATTTGATATGTATCTCATGGTACACGCTGCTAGCTTTACTAACAACTTTTACAAAATCGTCATGTATCTGTATGTGCACACTGCCAAGCTGAATAACTGTTCATATGGCTATGCATGGCTTATTTTATATATTAATTGTAGGTCCATATGCTTTCAAGAGCTAGCAAAATACTCACATTGGTGCCAAAACACAGTCAGTCATCAAATGATGAAGAAAGTTCGGATTCTAGTAGTGAAGTCGAGAATTTTAATCTTCAAAAACGCGATAGTACTGAATCTTCATCTGCTCCTTCGCTTCCTTCTTCTCTTGAAAATCTTTACATACTTTCTGACGATAAAAACAACCTCACTTCCTTAGTAGTAAAAGTATTTCTTTGGATTCTTCAACTCAAGATTCTCTTCACTCGGTCATACCTCCTTCACCAACTGCCATTGTAAATGTTATTCGAAATAAAAAGCCTAGATTTAACCGAATAGTGCCTGAAACACCAGAGTCATCGCCAGCAATAGTAGCAGCCTCACCATCGCCGTCAAATATAAATACACGCTCAAAACAGCCACGGCTAGCTGTAAGGCGCCTTGCACCTATACAAAGAAAGCAACTGAAATTCCATTGGAATAACAAGAAATTTGAACATAACGCCGAAATACACGATAAACAGTTACCTTCAGATACCATAAAAACACCACTAGAATATTTTCAATACTTCTTTGATGATGGCATCCTTAACATGATTACAGAGCAAAGCAATTTATACTCAACTCAAACATTTGGTCGTTTTCTTAATTTTTCAACACAAGACATCAAAGATTTTATTGCAATAAATTTGATGATGGGAATCGTGAATATGCCGGCCTACAGTTACTATTGGTATCAGGAATTCAGATTTTCACAAATAGCTGATGTAATGATACTCAAAAAATTTCAACAGATACGACGGTACATCCACTTCAACGACAATCTGCTTGATGACGGTGATCGGTATTTTAAAGTTAGGCTACTCATTATATGTGCGTGATATGTGCGTCATAGATATGTGCGTGAACAATAGCTGGATTTTGTATCGCAGACATATTGGCGTGAATAACATAAAACGACTGAGTTTAAAGAAGTTTCGACATCATATTATACAAGGGCTCTTACCTTCTGGGAGACAGCAGCCATTCAAAAACTATGATTCTCTACCACCAGCACCAAAAAAGATTATAAAAACACCCTGTACCGTAAGGCCAACTGCGGACGTTAAATATGATGGATACAATCATTTCCCTACTTTTGGGTCCAAAGGACGATGCAAACTATGTATCAAAGGTCAGACTACTGTTGTGTGCATCAAATGTGGTATGAGGCTGTGTCTTTTACCGGATAGGAACTGTTTTTTCAATTTCCATAATATGAATGTCTAAAATTAATCTGATTTTGTATTTTTTTATTGAAGTTCCATTTTTATTATTAAATAAATAGTACAAACTACTGATTATTAACGTGTTTTTATATTTATTTTCATATAAATTATTATATAATCAAGTCATAGATAATTTGGCAATGTATCTGTAGAGATACATTGATATCGTAATATATTTATCAATGCCCTTGGCAATGTATCCCACAAGATACGGGTGGTTTTTTTAAAGGGGTAGTTTGAATATTTTTTTAAATTTTTTTTCTAGACCCCTTGGGTCATTAAAGTTAAGTGCTATGAATATTATTTTTATATTCGAAAAAATATAATTTTGCCAAGTTAAGGGTTAACACAAGAAGCGCCAAAAATTAGGACCTATCTTGAACCGCCCGTCGTGATAAATTGTGATTTTTGGTATAAGGCATAAAAGTTAACAAAATATCCAAAGTACGTTTAATAATTATTAAACTAAAACTTAAATACTTTTTTATTTTTTTAAGCTTCACGCTGTATTCCGCACACTGCAGGGTAGGCAGAGGTAACCTAGTGTAAGACACTCCGTTCCTCACTTTCTACCGAATTCTGGAGGCATTGCGTATTAAATGACAGAACTCAACGCCGCGCTTTGCCTCGACACCAGAGCGAAGAAATGGAAATATAAATTTAAGTTAATATTTAATCTCCTCGAGTGGGGATCGAACCCATAACCACTCGGTTTTACAGTCACACTTTGTGCCGCTGCGCCACGAGTGGCCTCAACTAAAACTTTAAAAAAATCTTATTTTTTAAAAAACATACAAGTAGCAAAAACACTACTCAAAATAAAATATTTTTTGGTTTCGTCATAAAATTATGACAACTTTCTGAATAACTCTTATAAAATTATAAGTTACAAAATTCGGTTATTTTATCATTAGACAAAGCAATGCATTAATAATATTCTTCATCAGTGCATTTACTAGATACAATTTTTCTTTGCATATGTGGCACTTCACAGATGATTTATTATACAACATTTTGAATTTACTTGCGGCGTTAAGTTCCATCACATAAAATGCAATGCATCCAGAATTCGGTGGAAAATAGAAACGGAGTACCAAGTTCCCTCTGCCTACCTTATTATGTATGGCATACAGTGTAAAGCAGAAATAAAAAAAGGCTTTCACCTGGCACCTTTACCGTTTTCTGGAGAGATACTCCAGTATGTTTTCCAGAATTTTCACAATAACTTTTTAGAACAACTTTTTCTAAAAGTATTACTGCTTTAAAATTCATTTCATGTTACATTATATAAATATATAAAATTTTTAAAACACAAAAAGTCTCATCGATATAAATTAATAAATAAAAAAGTTACATACAATCAAACTTGCATATGGGACAATAATGGGACAGAGGCGCTTCCAGTGCTAAATATCGCCTAAACAACAACATCGAAATAGTAACATTTTATAAAATAGTTTTTAAATTAATTTTACTATAAGAGAGTCTGTTTTTTTAAAAAAAACATGGGTGTATTTTAGCATCGGTTTCCAGAAATAATATAGTTAGTATAGATTGATCTAAAATTTTTTAACAGAAATTGATTAAATAGTCAATAACTCTGTATCTATATGTACAGGACACAGTATAAAAAATATTATCATCTAGGGGATTGTAACAAAACACACATGTAATGTTGTTTAAAATAAATATTATATGATATAATAAAAATAGATAAATCAGCTTCATGCTGTATCCCGCACACAGCAGGGTAGCTCCGTTCCCAAATTTCCGCCAAATTTTGGATTCATTGCACTTTGCCTGGATACCAGAGTTAAAAAATGGAAATATAAATGTAAGTATATATTTCATTTGAAATGAAAACAATCATAAATCCTCGTTACATTCTAAACATAAGCATCACTATCTGTTGTCGGTACTTATGTATTAAATATTCCCTTTGGTGATGGCTTCGGGAGTGCGGTTCGTAGATAGGAGCGATGACGTCAATAAATTAGTATTTGTTACTACACAGTGTAAGGGTTAGTTGTATCGTTTAGTTCATAGTGAACTTTGCTTAATTCTAATTAACTATTGGACGCTCATATATATAGAGTCGACTAATTTACCAACTTCATATTCAAATATATTTAAAAAATCATAAAATAAATAAGTTTATAATAATATACATAGAGACCAGTCGTGGGGCAGGGACATAAGTGTGCGATTGTAAATACGGCGAATTGTGGATTCGGTTTCCACTCCAGGAAATGAACTATTTAATATTTTCATTACCCGCTCTGGTAATGAGGTAAAGCTTGGCGTTGAGTTCCGCCACTCAACACGCAATGCCTCCGCTATTTGACGGAAAGTGGGGAACGGAGTTTGCCAACATTAGGGTCGTAGGTTTCCTCTCTTGTCGCCATAGTGGCACTGAAAAAGTATCTGACTGTAAACACAAACGATAACACCGGTTTGTGGGTTCTATAGTCATAAGGGGAAAGAATTATTTTCATTTCCCAGTTCTAGCAATAAAAAAGCGTGGCGTTTAGTTCCGCCATTCTATACATATCACGAAAATTAAGAAGAAAGTAGGGAACGGAGTATTTTAACATAAAGTTTCTTCAGCCTACTCCACTAATAAGGAAAACGGTAAAGCTTTAATACAAATATATCATTTTGATTCATAGTATGGCAAAAGTTTCACGTTTAACATTGAGGTAATGTACTTGCCCTCCCATGAGAGGTTCCCAGGAGTTCGGTTAGGGGACAGAGGTATCTGAGATTTTCACTTAAGATTAAAGACATTTTCAAGTAAACTGCCACCAAACTTCTGACTTTTTTTTGTATTTCACCTTTACACTTCCTATATAGCGGAGTAGGTAAAGGAAATTCAAAAAGTGTTAAAACACGCCGGTCTCGCCTTTAAAAATAAAAAATAAAAAACTAGCATATCATTTAGGAGTATGAAGTTATGTACCAATGTCTCATTATTAAGGTCACAGGGGACAATTATGTAGAAAAAAATACGTCACACGATTGGATATGACAAATAGTTATGCTTATAATTTCAAATTCCTGAACACCTTGGAACCCAGGTATTTGTATATTTTAGGTATATATATAGAAATGTTCCAATATACGTAAGGACTCATATCTCAAAAACTACTTAACTGATATTGATAAAACTTAGACAGTTCTCTGTGTTGATATTCCACACTTAAATCAAAAGGCTCACTTCAGCTTCTCAGAAATTTGTGGATAAACTTTTAAATATATACTCTTTCCGAATTCTTATATACTCTTACCGAATTTAGCACGTGTTTGTAACTCTAAATTCGTAGATCATGATACTTTAATACTATCCAATTCCAACAAAATTTAATACACATTTGCCTAACTGATAATCTCCTTATTTAGAAGATATATAAGAAAATGAAGAAAAAATTAAAACAGACAAAACAAATCTGTCTGGAACAAAAACTAATGGTATTACGATTAAATTAATTACCCAAGGCCTCGTAACAGGTAATTAACGCTAGAAAAACAATACAATCGACATAAATAGAATTAAAGTAACACAATTAAATCTCTAATTATTTTTTCTTGAAACCTTCCTTTAGGCATTTAATTTCTTCGTATTTCTTCTATTGAATATTCCACTCGGGCTATAGTCCTTTAGGACTGGTCACGAATCTGTTAGCATATTTTCACTACGAATTTAAGCAAATTACGTGAATCTTTTAGTCAAATTAATTTAATTTAATTTTGTTTTTCGGCTCTTTTGTCCCATTTAGGCTGTTCTAGCGCAATTTTGTTAGATCTGAATAACATAGCTATATATGGCATTATGTTTTTGAGCTTCACGCTGTATCCTGCACATAGCAGGGTAGGCACTACCGTTCCCCACGTTCTGCAAAATTTTGATGGCAGGACATGTTAAGTGGCAGAACTCAACTCCGCACTTTGCCTCATTACTTGAAAATATAAAATATTTCTAGTATTAATGATGGCCTCAATATTAAATTTTTTAAAGCTTTAAGTATTATTTTATTTAAAAAAAATTGTATCAGCCGTACATCATATTAGTTATACACATCAACCCAATCTAAAAATATAAATTTTATTTTAAAACTCTAAAAATAACCAACAAAATTCTGTTCCCTCAAATATGAGAGCAATTCTGCTAGCTTTAATATTTTTCCTTTGTTACAGGTAGAAGGTATGCGGGCTCAAAAGATACCCGCTGCCTTGCTTTTGCTATTCGCAATAGACTCCTTACATGCCAACAGGAGAAAACAAAAGGAGAAAATTATTCCGACCACCTCAAACATCTGCGATATAAACGATCGAGACTCTAAAGTACACTGCTACTGTGAAAACAGCCAGGAAATAAACGAAGCAATTAAAACAGAATGCTGGGTATTCAACGGCGGTATAGACAAGACGGATCCTTTATGGTCGAGCTTTACTTCACAGTCAAATATAGAAACGTTAGCATTTAACGTCCGAGCAGACGGCGGCTTAAGCTTCGTGCCGACGAAAGTCCTCAGATATTTACGTAAGCTAAAGCATTTTAGTATAAAATACAGCTCTATATTGAAAATCGAGAGTCAAGCGTTCGTGAATTTGACGTCCGTGCAAGAAATGACGCTGACCAAAAACCAAATAGCTGTTCTGAGTAAGCATGCGTTTTATAACTTGCCCAATCTTACGATACTCACCTTGGACGAAAATCTATTGAAAAAATTGGAAACCGACACGTTTTATGAATTGCCGACGTTACAAAAATTGTTTTTGACAAGTAATAATATAAGTGTAATAGACGATGGTGCATTTCGTCACCTAATAAATTTACTAGAGCTAGAGCTCGATAGAAATAACATAAGTGACTTAAAGAAGGAATGCTTCGATGGACTTGCTAATTTAAAACGTTTAGATTTAAGGAGAAATAAAATAGCTGTACTTAATTCCTTTACATTTATAGAATTGTGGAATCTCCAAGAGCTATTATTAGATTATAACGAAATTCACATATTAGCTCAAAGAACGTTCGATGGTCTGTCACAATTGAAGAAATTGAGTTTAAGCCATAATAAACTGGTGACTTTAACTGATGGCTTGTTTGAAGGAGTAAGAGGCTTGTCTGCTTTAGACTTAAGGCATAATAAGTTAAAAAGGTTCACAATGGATAATTTACGACCTATTTATGATAATTTAAAGATGCAAAAAAGCTTCATCTATTTAGAAGGTGCGTATAATAAATGCACAATTTTATAATAAAATTGAGATTCGTACAAAATTTTGTGAACATTTTTGTATAAACTGTAAACATTTATATATTGTGGTGGAATATATATACATATATATATTAACACTCGTATATAAAATT
Organism: Heliconius hermathena; assembly: GCA_013403705.1. NCBI lineage: Eukaryota > Metazoa > Arthropoda > Insecta > Lepidoptera > Nymphalidae > Heliconius > Heliconius hermathena. The sequence continues at coordinate 124,293 of JAAIXJ010000124.1, read as the reverse complement.
CACCACAGCTCCTTTATCTTATGAATTATTAAATTTTATTGCTTCATTATTTTATTTTTAAATATTGTGTACTTACAATATATTAAAATGTAATTTTTGTTTTTATCTCAAAACATTTTCTATATCATATTTAAAATACAATAAAGATTGAAACCATTTATTTCATTATAAGTAAGGTGTAATTCTAATATACTTATTTCATGTAATGAAGTTTGAACTCCCAACCACTTTGCACATAAATTTCTCACTAACACTATATTTACTTCATCTACGACTAAACTTGAAACTCAAATAAAATTTTTACAGTAACAATTTATTTATTTAAGCTTAAAATTAGCTTCCTAATTCCATTTTGCTCGTACTTAATGAGCAATGTAAATTACTTTTTGTACGTAGAATATTATTATCAACCATTTAGAAGTCTTCTAGGACCTCCGTTTCAGAGAAATCCAATTAACTCGACGAATGAAATTTATTACTCGAATAAAAGATTAATTAAAGTGTCGATTGTTGCAGGGAACGACTTTGATTGCGATTGCCATCTAGTGTGGATGCATAAGCTGAGGCACGAAGCGAAGAGTATCAAAGTGAGAATGTCTTTAGAAAATTTCATTTGCAAATTTAATTCTGATCCTGCATTAAATTCACATCTTACATATTATGAAAGAATGAGTACTAGTAATAATTTAGACGATATAGATAAAGCTAGAAACGATTTAGATGGGGATGGTGAGTTTAGTGAAACAGAAGATCTTTATATTGATGAACCGAAAAAGGTAAAGGCTGATAATGAGAAAACATTGCTACAAATACCTGTGGAACTGTTGCCTTGTCCGGCCGAAGTTAAAAGTGTCACTGACAGAACTTACACTTACCCATCACAAAACGAAGCTAAAGATTATAGAAATTTAATTCACACGTCTAACGCATGCAGAAATGTGAACATTTTTGTTTTATTCACATTTACACTGTTATTGGTATGTTAGAAATATGTATGTATGTGTTTACAAATTGGATACTGTATGTAAGTGTTTCAAAATGTTTTGGTAATTTAGATTTTGATCACTTAATTGGGAGTTGAGGAAGGAGATAGTGATAAATCACTACTTTTTCCTCTGATGTGCCATTTTTTTCTATAGCTAATACGAAAAGATGTGAAAAATTTTAAATATAAGTATGCTTTTATATTAATTTTGATCGCTTAAACGAATGTATCTACAATTATTGTATAAAGTCAAACTTGTACGTACCAGTTTTATTGCAATGACATAATATTATTATGTTCATTTTTACTATATTGCTCATTTGGTGCAAAATTTGCTATAATTTTATACCTTACAGGAGGCCCAATTAGGTCGTATTTAATTATATTAATTAATTATATTTATATTGACATATTATCTTATTTATGTTTCACCATCCTCATTGCTGCACCAAATGAACGATATATTACAGAAAATATTTTTTAAAAAAATCAGCTTCATGCTGTATCCCGCACACAGCAGGGTAGGCAGAGGGAACCTAGTGTTAATACACTCCGTTCGCCGCTTTCCGAGTTTTGGAGGCATTGCGTGTTGAATGCCGGAACTCAACGCCGCGTTTTGCCTCGACCCCAGAGCGAAGAAATGAAAATATAAATGTAAATAAATATTTCATTTCCTCGAATGGGAATCGAACCCACAACCAGCCGATTTTACAGTCACACTCTGTGCCCCAGCGCCACGACTGGCCTCAATATCGATATTTTATAGACTCTCATTAATTTTAATATTATTAAAATGTTTGTTTAAAAAATATTAATTGTATTATATATTAAAAAAATTACCATTCTTATTTCATACACGTAGTTTATAATACAAATTTAATACATATTTGATGTTTTAAAATAGTTATTATTGCTTTAACAAACAGGTTTCTAAATGCAGTAAGAAATATTTTGTATAAACAAATAGAATAAATAACAATAAATTCATCAATTATTATTATAATACATTTTGTACACACAATAGAAATGTAATTGTTCCAGACGTTCAGGTTCAGTTGAACCTGTAGTTCCTGAGGTTAACCTTCATCTTTATAAAATAAGTAAAAATAAATAAATCAGCTTCACGCTGTATCCCGCACACTGCAGGGTAGGCAGAGGGGACCTAGTATTAAGACACTTCGTTCCCCACTTTCTGTGGAATTCTGGAGGCATTGCGTGTTGAGTTTCAGAACTTAACGCCGCACTTATCCTCGACACCAGAGCGAAGAAATGGAAGTATGAATTTAAGTAAATATTTCATCTCCTCGAGATGGGGAAGGGGATCGAACCCACAACTAGTCGGTTTTACAGTCACACTTTGTGTCCCTGCGCCACGACTGGCCTCTGATAAAATAAAATAAGTAAAGATATACATATCTAGCAGAAGTATATTTTAAGTAAAGCTTTCAATTTAAATTGCTTTATAAAAACAGCATTGGTAGGTATATCAGAAGAACTTGAAGATAAAGCAGGCTTTGAAAAGACACTTTTTTCAAAATTTCTCTTTTCTAAATCTAAATTGATATAGGTCATCAAACGAAACACGAATGTTGTATATTGCGTCCTATACGCAATATAGCGTGACGTTAAGGAGAAGCCTTTTTCCTGGTTTCCAATTTTTGTGCCAATTTTAGAGACATTGCATCTTGATCGGCAGAGTTTAACACCGCGCTATCCTGTTACCAGAGCGAGGAAATAAAATTAACTCATTCCCCAGAGTGGGAACCGAACCTACAGTCGTCATGTTTCCAGTCATATGCTATGCTCACTTATATTATAAATATTATAAATATTGGGATATCCAATCACACGTATCAATCGAATTAATTAAGTTTTCAGTTTTGTATAAATTATCACACAACGTAATTCTATTAATTAAACGTTATAGATATCTTTCTTATATGAAATATGAAATATTTTTTTTTATATTTCTTTGCTCTGGAAACGAGGCATTGAGTTCCGCCATTCAACACGTAATGCGTCCAGAATTTGGTGAAAATGTAGGAAAGGAGTGTATTAACGGGAATAGAGCGTCTTAATGCTAGGTTCCCAGGTTCCCTCTGCCTATCCAGCTATGTACGGGATACAGCGTGAAGATATCTATCTTTAATTAATACAAATACCTATTACTCATGACATCATAGATAAGATCAAAGGAAATCTATTCGCTAGGCACGTTCCTGCTCCACCACATTGCAATCAGAACCGACAATTGAAACTGTCAAGATATCCTAGACAACGCCTGAACGTCTGTTGCACTATAGCAGTAATATCACATTACAATAATTATTCAAATAATTAATTAAAAATAAATATAAAATATATTTATGTAAGAGTTGTAAATATACATTTATAAGAATTTTTGTAAAGAAATGTGATATAAATATAAGATTCAATGTATGTACGCTTTTTAATATTTTTTTAGTCATACTAAAAGTACTCGTATTTTCTTCTTTGTTTTGGTGTCGTTTTTATAAGTATTTTATGATATTCCACGCCTGTATGATTAGAAATCTTTTAGATATAGCTTTTTCCAGCACAGTAGGGTTGGTCGAACCCAAAACTTTCGACATGCACACATTTATTTTAAAGTTTTCAAGCTTCACTTGAAAATTCGAGTAATTTTTAGAAAGAAAATGGTAAAAAAATGCTCTAATTACTACGCGAGCTACATTTTTGATATCAAAAGTCAATAAATTGTGTTACGTATTTATATATACGAACGCTGAAAAATGCAAATTTTAATTATTAATATTGATTGAAATTAAGATACTAGTTTTACGCTTTAACTCCATTACTGAGGGACACAGGTGAAACTACTGGATAAAGATAAATTAAGTATGCAAAGAAGTACCAAATTAGAATTTTTCAAAATTCCGGCCCCCTTTCCATTTACACTTCGAAAAACACGGTTTTTTCTGTTAAATTCCACGCTGACAAAGTTGCGGGCGTCGACTAGTACATAAATATAATAAGAACAGACCATATGACCTTAAGTTTGATACTTCTAACTATATTTCCATATAATGTCATACCGTCGTCAAATAGATAGAGATACGTAGCTCCTTGAAAACCAGTCAGAGATGATATGGGATATATAGTATTGAATTATTCCGAAAATACATTAAATAAGCCTTTACATCCACATATTACAAACATTTTGTAAGCTTTCCAAAAAGGTAAATATATGTTTTAGCATCCTGTATCCAGCAGATAGCAGGGTAGGCAGAGGGAACCTGGGAACCTAAAGTTCATTTCGATCATACACTTCATTCCCATTAACACACTACCGTTTCCCATTTTCAGAATTCTCGAGGCATTGCATAATGAGTAAGGGCATTCAACGCTCAATCGTTCAAGAAAAAAAAGATCGCCAAAGAGAACATAGTGACACGTTTCTCTGTTCCAAGCTTTTATATAACTTGCCGTGTTAGCTGGTGTGTGTGAAATCCTACAAGCACAAATTGACCTACTTCCTTGTGTCCGAATAAACTAAAATTTAGATTACAACTTCAGTTCTGACAACAGTGAAACACAATGAAACACAATGAAATAAATTAAAGCTTGTTTTTAAAAAGGTTTTTGTTTATTAATAATTATAGTATCTGGACAGCGGTTGTGGGTTTGATTCCCACTCGTAGAAAACTCTGGTAAGTGGCTCTAGCCGTGACACAATGCGTGGCGTTGAGTTCTGCCACTCAATGTCTCAAGTATGTATTAAATTCACGCTTTATCCCGCAAAGAGAACTTAGTCTGTCCACCCATATTCGAGACAATGCTGGTCGAGTGATGGAATTCAACAAATAAGTCATATCGCATTCGTTACGATTTATTCCTTGATTTCGTGTCTTCCACAACGAGAGAAATACAAGTAGCTCATTCCCAGTCTTCCAAATGGTAATCGAATCCACAACCATCGTGTTGATAGTTGCTGCAAGGCACTATAGCCTTAATATTATATTAATAATACTAAAATTATGATAAGGGAACCTTCATAGAGACATGGAATATCATCACAAAATATCTTTACTTAAACGTATTTATTTCGTTGTACATACATTATTTGTATTAATACATAACATATTATGTAAATATAGCTAGATATAATATGTTGATGGAATTTTTAAATAGATAGATATATAATTTAAAAACAATTGTTTACGTAATAATAAAATAAATATAGCATTACAATTTCTTTTATTTCAATATCCCTTTTATTATTGAAAATTATCTATTATAATAATTAGTGTTTATAAATATTATATCAGCTTCACGCTGTATCCCGCACACAGCAGGGTAGGCAGGGGGAACCTAGTACTAATCTAGCCATTCCGTTCCCAACTTTCCGCCGAATTCTGGAGGCATGGCGTGTTGAGTGTCGGAACTAAACGCTGCGCTTTCCTTCGACATTTTAAATAAATAATTTCATCTCAATCAGTCGATTTTACAATCACACTTTGTGCCCCTGCGCCACGACTACAAAAAAATATGAATAAAATTTAAATATAATAAGTAATTATCAACAACAAATTAGGTATACCCTTAATTATTTATACCCTTAATTAGTTATACCCTTAATTAGATTTGGTTTCTTTTAAAAGTTTTTTTTATTAAGATTAAAAAAAAACATTTTTTTGTCTATACTTATTTTAACGTTTACAAGGAAAACTAGAAAATACATCGAAACATAAAATTCATAAAATTATTATCATTTTTACATTTGAATCGGGGAGAACATTGGGTTCAACACTTCGATCTCTATCTATCTCTCTCTGACAAATAAAAAAAAAAACAACAAAATTAAAATAAATGTAATTTCTAAAAGTATATGAACATATTCTTTAAAAGCAAAAATCGACTTTTATTCTGCGTATTATAATTATGTTGGTTTGCCGTAAATTAATATTTAATGACAGATTAATTAGCACAAATATAATTTCAGCTACCTTTTTGAGAGAACATGGTCATATTATATAAAAAATATTTTATGATTTTTATAAGGAATCTAGTTTGGTGTATAAAAGTAGATACTATGTAAATTTTTAAAACCTTTTTGTTAAGTCGAGCTGTATGTAACAAACTATGAAATAGATCTGATCTCGAATCTGAATTTGAACCACGTTGTATTTTTAAACGGATAAGAAAGTAATCCTATAAGGGTTCCAAAGGGTAAAAAATTAAATTATTATTTATGCATTAAGTAACTCTAATACTTTAAATATTTAATAAAAAATAATTTAAGCATAATATGAACTAAGAAATTCTAAAAAACAGTAACATGATTTTTTAAAGAAAATTCTAAAGAAACGTTCTAGTAAGTTTCTTTAGAATTTTCTTGTGGCTAATCTGGGATAAAGTTTATTCATTTCATAACTACTACTACTACTACGTTCTTAATTTTTATCTAATTTAGAGATGCTATAAAGTACATAAATATAGATAATTTAATAAAAAATCTTACATATTTTCTCGCAAACCTGGACAGACAAAAGAAAATATAATGCTTAGACACTCCGACTTTGATTCCATCACTTAAAACACAATATCTGAAAATTGAGCGAAAGCATCCCTCTAAATCAATATTAAAAAAAAATCTAAATAAATATAAAACAAAAGAAAATCTAATGTTTAGACACTCCGACTTTAGAAAATTAGTATATACATTGTTTAACAAACAAAGACTTTGATTTCCATCACTTGAAACACAATATCTGAAAATGGAACGCAAGCCTCCCTCGCGAAACTCAACGCCGCGAATTCGTCTAAATAAATACAAAAAATCAAACATTTTCCAATTCCACCAAAATGCTGTTTGCATTAAAATTGAAATTGATTTTGTGACGAATCCCGGATTAGATGTAATCTTCTCTGAAAAACAATGTAAGCTTCACAAAGGTTTGTTTTATGTACAATAGCTTTTATGATTCAAAACCGCAACCAATCCTTATTTATCATGACAAAAGAGAATTATGTTAAGATTTAAATTTAAAATGAACAGTATTAATATGAATTATTTTGATTTCTTGTCACTTTATTATGTAGATTAAAATTAGCTTCACGCTGTATCTCGCACTCAGCAGGGTAGGCAGAAGGAACTTAGTGTTAAGACACTCTGTTCCCCAGTTTCCGCGGAGTTCTGGAGGCATTGCTTGCTGAGTGAAGAAATGAAAATATAAATGTAAATAAATATTTATTTTTTTCGAGTGGGGATCGAACCCACAACCAGTTGATTTTACAGTCACATTTTGTGCCCCTATGCTATGACTGGCTGCATTTAGATGGATTATTCTTATCGGCTTCACGCTGTATCCCGCATAAAGCAGTGTAGGCAGAGGAAGTCTAGTTTTAAGATACTCCGCTCTCCACTTTCCTCAACGACTCGACTTCAGAGCGAAGAAATTAAAATATTCGAGGAAACACTACATTTCCTCGAATGGGGATCGAACCCATAACCGTGTCGAGTTTACAGCTATACGCTTGTGCCCTTGTGCCACGACTGGCACGACTGACAGATGGATTATGCTGAAAATATTAGGTGATTTCAGTTGCTTTTGTGAGAAATGATGTGAAAATTTCAAGAATATTGTAATAACAGCAACTTTCACAATTAATTAAAATTCATTATTAAATACGAAATCAATATTTTTTTTCACTCATGGACTACCCTAGTATTTAAAAAATTGGTGTAACATTGTACCCTTTTACATTATATCCGCAACAAATCCAATAAAAATATTTTATGTTAATATTTACCATAGTTTTTCCTTCATGTAATTTTTTTAAAAATAAATTCATGATAATACCACCTTGGGACTATTTATATAAAAGGCGAACAACAAATTAAGCAAGTGATCCATTAATAGCGATGACCATCATCATTAGTCAATTATTTTCTTATCCCATGAGATCCATATAAAGCTGTTAATATTTAAATACTGCTCTTGCTCTATAAAGGCTTATTTATTCATAAAACCAACAATATATATTTTTTTTCAGCTTCAAGCTGTACTTCGCATATAGTATAGGGTAGGCAGAAGGAACCTAGTGTTAAGACAACTTTTCGCTGAATATCTGAGGTATTACGTGTTGATTTGTGGAACGTAACGCCGTGGCTTGATGCCATGCAAAGAAATTAAAATATTAAGAAATAATAATTTATTCCCCCGAGTGGGAATCGGACCCACCACCGTAGCGCTAAACCTCTGTGCCATCACAGCCTCTAAAAAAAGACATCACATAGATTGTTCCACGATTTACTTTTTAAAATAAATAAAGATATTGAGACCAGCCGTGGCGCAGGGGCAGAGAGTGTGCCTGCAAACGCGACTGGTTGTGGGTTCGATTTCCACTCAAGGAAATAAAATATTTACATACGTATTTTAATTTTTTCATTTCTTTATTCTGGTGCAGAGGCTAATTGCCTCCAGAATTCGGCGGAAAATCGGGAACATGCGAATAACAGCGTAAAGCTGATTTATTTTGGTTTAATAAATGAAAAATTAAGTACCATACACAAGACCTCATAATACAGACAATCTGTGCATATCACGGGTTGCGTATTAAATAGCGGAGCTTGACGCCGCGCTTTGCCTCCTTACCAGAGCGACGAAATGAAAATGTAAAATATTTAATTTACTCAAATGGGAATTGAACCTATAACCTGTCACGTTTACAATTATACGCACGTGTCCCTGCGCCACGGCTGGCCTCATCAAGAGCTATAATCACTGTATTATATATGGAACCTTGTAAGCTTAATATATGCATAAAATTCATATATGGTCATACATTATACTATATTTATTCAAAGCGACCTATATTCCAGCACCCTTCTAACTATATAGAGAAAATTAAGGGGACTAAATTGAGGGGTGAAACTAAGTTTGTAATGATAATGAGGGGCGCGACCTTATAAGGGTGCAATAGCAATTTTAAATAGAATCAAGTGTTGGAGATTTTATCTGAAAGTAGTTTTGAGTGGGTTGCCTGAAAAATAAGGATTTTGTTAGTGTTTGTTCAGTTTATTTTGTGAAACTAGTAATTTCTGTTGGTTTTCTCTCAAATAATAAGTTTTTTGATTTTCACGATTATTACACATTTTAAATAAAACTATTTTAAGCGGATTAATCGCGTATATTAAGAATTATACATTTTTGGAAACCCGGCGTTTCGAACACTTTGCAGTAGTCCGTGGTCACGGGTAGACTAAGGTGGCATTCTAGGCTTCGACAGGTGAAGAACGCCCTATATGAATCAGTACGGACTGGAAAACGCGAATAAAATACGTCGACTTGATTATCTAAAAAAAACATGCAAGATATTTAACTTTGATTAATTTCTTAATGTCGCGATAATAATCTCATACCAGTTTGTGCCAAGTAAAAAAATATTATGACAACTCATTAAAGAACACCGTTATGATTTAAATCGATTCGACGAAGAAATCAAAATGTATAATCTCTTCTCTATANGTCGACTTGATTATCTAAAAAAAAACATACAAGATATTTAACTTTGATTAATTTCTTAATGTCGCGATAATAATCTCATACCAGTTTGTGCCAAGTAAAAAAATATTATGACAACTCATTAAAGAACACCGTTATGATTTAAGTCGATTCGACGAAGAAATCAAAATGTATAATTCTAAATATACGCGATTATTCAGGTTAAAATAGTTTTATTTAAAATATGTATATTTTTTGTATTATGCTGTTTTGAAATCATTTAGCAGTTTCAAATTATCCTAGAATGGTCGTGGATTCGATTTCCATCCAAGCCTTTAACTCAGATAAACAAAAACCAGCATCTTATTCAGTTCATTTATTTATTTGAACACGTCATAGCTATTAGATACATTTAGTCATGCACAAAATAAATATAGCAAAAAATAACGAGTACAACAGCATTTTAAGGTGACATAATTACTATTTTAGTTCATATTTAACTTAACATATCCGAACGTTAAGTCTTGAAAAAGACAGGAAAATAAAGAACAATTTTTGATAAAATAGTTTGTCTTAGTTTATTTAGTAACATGAAAAGAATGTGGTTAAATAAAAGAATAAGAACAGCTATTGCAAAGTTCGTATAGTTTTTTGAGGCTCACGCTCCTCCTGATAGCAGTGTATGCTAAAGGGAACCTTTAGTTAAGACACTCCGTTCCCATTAAGACACTTTCTTTCTCCACTTTCTGCTCAATTTCTGAGGTATTGCATGCTGATTTGTTGAACTCAGCCTCTCGCTTAGCAATAGTTAATTCGTTTTAAGCATTCCGTTCCCCACGCACCTGCCAATTTTCGATACATATTGTGAGTGGCGAAACTCACTTTATCTTGTTACTAGGAGGAGAAGCGAGAAAAATAAAATTATCGACTCACCCGAGTCTAAATCCAACCCACAATTAAATTAGACATTGAAATTTTACCCATTTGAATTATTTAAACAAAACGAAAAGAAAAAACAGAGTGTCATAAGACTGGATTCACACTGCTTACTCTATACATACTTCAAGATACTTTGCTTGACAATGTATACACAGTATACATTGTCAAGCAAAGAAATATATAAAAACAAAATAAAATGCAAACATAACACAATATTCAAACTAAAAATATTACTTATAATTTGTTATACAAAAATAATATAACAAAATTTCTACGAAGAAAGGCCCTCGTAATATGAACTCGAGAGGGTTAAGCCTAAGTAAAATAAGTTGTCACTTATTACTATCCTGACCCTGTACGGTATAAAGGCCTACCCAACTATTAATCACAAATGCTCATCTTTCGTACTTTATGGAATATCTGAATAGCGGAGTGAATTTTTATTATAATGTTAAACATTTTGCGTATTCTATATATTTTCTAAAATTTAAAGGTATAACGCGACAATTGTCAGTTCGAATCCCATTCGGGTGAATGATATGTTTAATGTTCCAATGTTGAGTTCCGCCACTCAACAAGCAATGACTAGAATTTGGAAAATGGAATGGAATGGTAAATGGGGAACGGAGGGTCTTAACAGTAGGTTCTCGAATTTCCTCTCCGTAGAAAAAAAGTGTAACATTATAATAAGAAATATATCGTTGTATATGTTTAAATCATGCTTCTCCCTAATTTTCGAGTAATTTTCGAAACATTTATATTAGACGCGGAACTCAACGCTGTGCTTTCTCTTGTTACTAGAGCTCATTCCCTAGTTTGGGAATCGAATCCACAAGCGTCTCGTTTACAGATAGACGCCGTTCTGTTGAGCATCAACGGATTAAAGTTCTTAAGAAATAAAATATCTATAGTCTGATTTTTTTTTATTTATGTCTTGAAAACTACGAAATACGATTTTTCCTTTAAAATGATGTACTTTATGGCGTTTCATTGATTGCTCTCTAACAAGATCAAATTTTGGATAAACGCCAAAAATATATAGAATTAGATACTTTCCTAACTTTTTCTATATTTTAAGAATATTTTATTATTATCGAAAAGCTTTATAGTAAATCATTTTTTCATAGAAATATAACTGCTTCTTCTCTTGTTTGTGTTTTTTTGAGATAAGCTACAAGCTTAATGTTTTATCAGCATCGTCGTCGTTGTTTGAGGTGGTTGTGGCGTATTGGAAGATCGTCGTTGTGGATTCGATTCCCACTAATCGAACCCGCAACCGATAGTGATTATTATTAAACATCAGATCATATTTTTAACGTAGTGTTAAGACACTCCGTTCCCTGATCAGATATTTCCCTTCCTCATTGTTTGCAGAATTCTTGAGGCATTGCGAGGTGAGTGGTAAAAATCATACAACGTACTGACATATAATTAACTATTTTTGCAGTGCTCGCGCTTAAAGCAATTCGATGGCATTCCTTATCATTGTTTTTTCTTTATTTAAGGCTAACATAGACTTACACCGTAATGTTATATAGCCTATAGCACTCCTGAAGAACGCAGCTTTCATACGAATCAAAAAAGTAAATTGGACCAGTAGATCAAGAGATCTTAGCGTTTAAAGAAACAAACAAACAAACTCTTCTGTTTCCCCGTGGTTGTTAAAGAGAGGCATTGAGTTCCATTACTTAACATGCAATATTTAAAAAAATTAGGGCGCAAGGTGGGAAACAGAGTGTCTTAGCTCTAGGTCCCTCTGCCTATTCAGTTACGTGGGAAAAAGCGTGAAGCTATTTTTTCTCAGCATGAGTGTTAATACTAATGGCGGCAAAGTGATGTTAACACAACACAACGAAAAGATTAATAAATAAATCAAATCAATAAATCANCGTGAAGCTATTTTTTCTCAGCATGAGTGTTAATACTAATGGCGGCAAAGTGATGTTGGCACAACACAACGAAAAGAATAATAAATAAATCAAATCAATAAATCAGCTTCACGCTGTATCCCGCACACTACAGGGTAGGCAGAGGGAACCTAGTGTTAAGACACTCCGTTCCCCACTTTCCGCCAAATTCTGGAGGCATTGCGTGTTGAGTGGCAGAACTCAACGCCGCGCTTGTCCTCGACACCAGAGCGAAGAAATGGAAATATAAAATTAAGTAAATATTTTATCTCCTCGAGTGGGGATCGATCCCACAACCAGTCGGTTTTACAGTCAGTCAGTCAGCATAAGCTCGTACGCCACGACTGGCCACTATAATACAAATGATGTAAAATAAAATCATTTTATAGTGCATATATGACAATGTATGACGTTGTTAGTATAGCTGAAAAGTATTTCCTTTGTTTTATTTAGTTTGGAAAGTGCTCAAACTATGAGCATCTTGTATTGTGGTATAAAATAAATAAAATGTATAGTAATGTATAAAAATGTATAAGTAGTTTATATACTTTTGGTATAGAAACTAAGTATTAAATTAAGCAGCTATGTCTTTAATAAAAGTTAATCAGTTTTGACGTGAATACGGCTATAAATTTGCTACCATATAGGGGAAATTCAAAAAAACGATTGATAACAAAATTGCGGCATAGAATTTGAAATTGTAATTTCAAAACTATCCTTTATCTCCAAAATTACATTATACCACCAGATTGCTAAACAGTCAAAGATTTTTTTAACATTCTCTTTTTTTTCTTTAGAAATGTTAAAAAATCTTTGATGCAAATGCAGTATCTATCTCCATTGTAATTAATTTATCTTCTATTTCTGCTGGAATCCTAGCGCGTCTATCTCCACCTTAAAGGCGGGCAACGCACCTGTAGGTCCTCTGGTGTTGCACGAAGTCGTGGGCGACGGTAATCACTTACCATCAAATGACATAAACGCTCGTTTGCCTCGTCCTTTTCCGTAATAAAAAAAAGCTTTACAATCACTCAATTGTAAATGTTGTAATTCATGTTCTGGCGTCGAGTTCCGCCACTCATCAAGCAATGCCTCCAGAATTCAGGAGAAAGTGGGGAACGCAAGTGACTTAATTGAAACGGAGTGTCCTAACACTAGGTATTCTGGTCCCCTCTGCCTTTCCTGCTTTGCTGCTGCGGGAAATGCGTGAAGCTAAAAAAATATAATAAACATATTCTTTATGGTTTTCTTGTATTAACAGTTTTAAGTCAATTACGTTAATGAAATACTCCCGAGTATCTCAGTATATTTGAGTTTAAAAGAGCGTACAGAAGTATGTATTACATATAGAAAGCTACGAGACGATGCAGTGCTATACATCTCAATTTATAAGAAACATTTTTCTATTTCTACTTTAGTACATTTATTTTGTCAAATGACATATCCAATAAGAAATTTATCTGTTTTATTTTTACTTACAAAACATTCTTAGAATTGAATTAAAAAGTAATAAGTTTAAAGCTAATTGAATATACAAACTTTGATTCTCATTTGGAGTAATATTAATAGCCGTTTTTTTTCTAACATTAACGCCGTATCCTGGATGTAGCAGGGTTAGATAGAGGGAACCTTGTGTTACGACAATTTGTTCCCCAGACAACGCTCTATTTTCAAGACACTGCATGTTGACTGATAAAACTCAACGTCGTAATTTATCTTGTTACCAGAGCGAAATATCAAAACTAATTCTTATGCCAGATGTGAACCACAATCCACAACCGTCGCGTTCACAGTCAGACGTTTTGGTGACGGCTTTTCTAATAATTATTTAATAAATCAGCTTCACGGTGTATCCCGCACACAGCAGGATAGGCAGAGGGAACCTAGTGTTAAGACACTCCTTTCCCCACTTTCTGCCGAATNTGAGTGGCAGAACTCAACGCCGCGCTTAACCTCGACACCAGAGCGAAGAAATGGAAATATAAATTTAAGTAAATATTTCATCTCCTCGAATGGGGATCGAACCCACAACCAGTCGGTTTTACAGTCACACTTCGTGTCGCTGCGCCACGATTGGCCTCAATTATTTAATAATATTTATTTTTACAACACATAATCTATGTAGTAGTAAGTAAAACAAAGTGTCACGGGAGTGAAAGTAGATGACTTGAAAGTAAATTGCCTATTGTACAGATGATGCACAGTGCTCATTGTATCACGAGCACTGGATCTCAATGGTCTGAGCCTGAATACAAGTGAGAGTGGTACGTCAAGAGAATGTTTGATGAAAGAATGGCGAAATAGATTTATGAAGGAGAGCGAAGAGAGTAAGTGGTAAGAGAGGCAGTTAGACGTTGCTTGACTTTTGAAAATACAGTTTTGATAATACTTAAGGACATGTAAAAAGCACAAGGACCACTTGACATGTACGAAGAGGTTGATGACAGTGGACGAGACGAAATAAGTATGCAGAATCCGTAGTGCTTCGTTTTCTCTGGCTACCACGCTAAGGACCAAGTGTGAAGCTAAAAAACAGTACAGTTAAATTAAAGAGCAGTGTCTCAACACTAGGTTATCTCTGCCACTTTAAAAAAGACAACACAAAAACATTTAAAAAAATAACAAGTTAACGTACTTAGCCTTACTCATTTCATTCTATTCTCAAACCTATTTGGTCATTTATATCTTTAAATGTTAGTTGAGATAAAGTTTAAAATGCTCCATTTACATATTAAATCGATTCTATTCTCTCGTCACCCGCATCTTACTTAAGTTGAAACATCCTGAGGCTCTCAAAGTTTTTACGACTCCCAAGGGTCGAACTTTAACGCCATTTTAATTAGTTGCCTTTATTTTCCCTCTAGAAATTACACTTTGAGCCGATCCTTCTTCAAATCATAATAATAGTAGTGGAATAGTTCTACAAAGTTTTGATATTATTCAGGTTTTACACGCTTCATCATAAGCTTATGGCTGGCATAAAATTATTTATTTTTTGGTATAATATTTTCTTTATGTAAGGTTTTTTTGTTAAATTTGTTAAGGTAAAGGTATATATTTGACGCGAAGTAAAAGTGTTGCGTTGAGTTTGTAACTGATTCTCCCTTACTTAACACCTTTTAAAATATAAAAAAATCAGCTTCACGCTGTATCCCGCACACAGCAGGGTAGGCAGAGGGAACCTAGTGTTAAGACACTCCGTTCCCCACTTTCCGCCGAATTTGGAAGGTATTGCGTATTGAGTGGCGGAACTCAACGCCGCACTTTGCCTCGACACCAGAGCGAAGAAATGGAAATATAAATTTAAATAAATATTTCATTTCCTCGAGTGGGGATCGAACCCAAAACCGTCGCGTTACATTCGCACCCTTGTGCCCCTGGGCCACGACGGCCTCTATAGTAATTAAAACGGCCTTTGAAATATTATTTAATGAATAATGCTTTAGCTCGTTATGTGTCTAGTGGTTAGAGCAATCGTGAGTAACCCAAAATCGTTTAGAGATTCAGAGGTAACAGTGTTAAGAAAGTTATATTTGCAACACATTAGAGTTTTATATAAAGCTATTAGAAGATATCGTTCTAATAAGATACTTGGTATCAGATATGACAGTTTATTTAAATAACTGAAACTCGAAAATATTACTTTGTCATAACTCGAAGCTTTTCTGAAGAAAAGCGCACGTCTTATCGTCCTTGTAGTTTAATTCATATAGGATGAGCGCATACGACCTCAAATTTAAGCCTTCCCTACGATTATGAAATTTGGCAAGAAGTCTCTCTTCATGCAGTACAAGTAAAAGAAAAACTGAAATTTATATGATATTTATAATACAGATAAAAATGATTACAAACATGTAATTATAATTCATTTCATACAATATAAGTGCATTCGGCTGCAAGCTTAAGTTTGTCTACTTTTGTAAGTTGTACTTTCCTAACTTTTGTAAGTTGTAGCCTACAATCCTAAAATTAGTATGAAACTTTACGCTGTAACCACATGCAGCTGACTAAGACACTCCATTCTCTACTTTTCACCAGAATTCGTCGTCGGGTGCCTGTACTCAACCATATTTCGTCTTGAATGAAACGAAAACAGAATGAAATGAGAATAGTATATTACCCTGAGTGGGAATCAAACCCACAACCATCGCATCGCATCGCATTTTCAGTGAGACTCCGCCTTTAAATACTTATTCCCATAGGTTTGTTTAAAAAAAATAATAAAATAATGAATGTTCAAAAAGATACCACACTGTATATCGGTAAAAAAAAAATCTGTCACAGATTAATTATTCCTAAATTTTAATCTCGATACAAAAATCCTAATAATTACAATATTATAAAAAGCTCTTTTAGACCACCACTAGTACCCAGTCCTGCCATGGATTTCACTATGGCGGCTATTTACGTCGTTTTATTTTTATTAAATATTCATTCGGGATTCCCTTATCATACAGGTATTTTTTTTATTGTATATATAGTTTAAGAAAATTTAATTCACGCTCTATTCCGCGTATCAGGATATTTATGGAATTACTGTTTAAACACTTCGTTCTCTATTTTTAACATTTTTAAAGTGTTATTCCACACTTAAAAAAGAAAACTTTGTTCTCTACTTTTCGCCTGAATTTTAGACATTATGCGCTGATAGCGAAAACTGCAGGACAGCGTTTGACTATTATGAGTTCGATTCCCACTCGGAGGAATAAATTATTTTCATTTCCTTGCTGTTCTGGTACCAACACAAATGGCGGAGTTGAGTTCAGCAATTTGCAGCAATGTCTCAAAAATAAGGCGGAATTTATGAAACGGAGGATCTTAACGTTATGTTTCCAGTGCCTATCTTGCTATATACGAGTCAAACCAGTCGGACACTGGATTTCTGTATTATAAGCTCTTCTATACAGAGTTGAAGCCGTCAGCGCTCCTTACGGGAACAGCATATAGGGTAAAATCTTTTGAACCCATACCTAAAGAAATTAATCAAGATACCTCAACAGATTAGACGTAGGATTTTTTTTCATTTCACGATGTTTATCCATACCTGAATTTCGCAAACGCAGTTACGCATTGATACCAATAACGTAAACACATACTACTACAAAAATATTATTAAGAGTTTAACAACTTTGAACTTTGCCGCCAATACCTACGTCTCAATTTCGAAATGAGGCGTATGCGGCGGTTTCCCTTTGATAGGTTTATGCCTGCGAGCGTCGTTCTTGACAAATGGCGTTATTTTACAACGATAATTTTATTATTCATTTAGTTTGAAAAAATAACATTTTAATTTTTGGGATTTTTTAAAAATTGTATTAGACTTTTACATGTAGTTAAAAATGTGGTTTCATTTAAAATGGTGCTGACAAAAACATCCTGTATACATGATATATTTACATGTACATAATATATATATAATTGTGGGTTTGTTTCGCACTCTAAGAAATACAAAATATAATATCTTTATTTCTTCACTCTGGTAACAAGGCAAAGCGCGGTGTTGAGTTGTGCAGGAAACAGCGTGATTCTTAAAAAATACATTTAAATTGTACAGTAATTTTTATTACAGGGGAACAGAAAACACTGGTCCTGCCTGTAGAATATCACATCAGAGGTGAAATAGCTGATTTGGTAACGGGCTTGGATCGACCATTTGAGGCATGGTGAGTAGTAAAATATTATAGTAAAAGCAATTTAAATGGGTACTTACTTAGTGAGCGGGAGTTGGGTGCCTTTCGAGAACACAATATTGATTATACTGGAAGAAGACAAATTATGTATAAAACTTGAGGATCCTTCGATGAGCACAGTAAAACAAGCGATATCTCACTCTGGCTCTCTTACCGAGCGAGAGAGAGGGAAGCAAAGGGAAATGTCCCTTGTTTCTTAAATCGGAAGTATGTAATCGGTTTGTTTCATATTTAATTTTTATTTTGTTTAACTTTTTAGGTACAGTGAAGATAAAAATAAATCTCGTATAGATTTCTTCAACGGCTTAGTTAAATCATATTATCATACAGAAGATGAGGACATGTCAACGGAATACAAAGTAAGATCTTTCACCTTCTTTCTTAACCTGAATACATTGACGTAAGAATGAACAGGCTGGATGATTCGTGCCCAACCCAGAATAGTTAAGTGCCCACAACAGAATTTCCACTAACAAAAAAATCAGTCCGTAGCTACAGTC
Organism: Heliconius hermathena; assembly: GCA_013403705.1. NCBI lineage: Eukaryota > Metazoa > Arthropoda > Insecta > Lepidoptera > Nymphalidae > Heliconius > Heliconius hermathena. The sequence continues at coordinate 105,786 of JAAIXJ010000124.1, read as the reverse complement.
AACAAAGTTTTTTTTTAAATTACTTTTTCCTTATTTTGAATTCGATAAATAATTAAAGCAGCTGCTTAATTACACAATTTTCGAATATAAGTATATAAATGTTGATTCATTTCTTGAGTGGGAATCCAACCCTCACACCCAAGCGAAGAATTGATATTAATTAATTCCCCCGAGTGCGAAAGGTCCACAAGCATTTAATTCAAAGTCATTCAGTGCAATCCCACTGCACTATGACTGACGGACAGCAACTTTATTCCTTTATTTCAGGTTCANTGACATCAGCACATTTAACAGAGCTTTAAAAAACATAACATAGGTAAAAAGAACGTAATGTTACAGAAATATATATATATATATATATATATATATATATATAATATTTAATTAGCTTTATGTATATTTTACGAATATCAAATATCAACATTGGTCGTATTTTTTAGTTCGAAACAATAAAAAATTCTTATAGAAATTACGATAATGTCGTAAAAAAATCACATTAGAATATTACAGTTGTCAATCAATTCTGCTTATTAAATCAGTAATCATGTATTTTAAGCGGGCGAAGCCGTGGGCGGGCCGCTAGTAATAAATATAGTCCATGTTGTTCTGTGGTATCCGTTAAGTTATCCGTTGCAAAATGTTTGCTAGCACAATACAAACAATTTAAATTTTCCTTGGTCGTGTCACGTGTATCATTAGTATGATTCTGGGAACACCTGTTACACCTGGGATTGACACTGTGATTTAACGTGGCCAAAATGACAACAATTCATACATTGGATTGTTGGGAATTTATATCATTCTGGGAGCGAGGAATGATAGGAAAAGATCCTATCATCGAATCTTGATCACGGAAAATGACCACAAGCGAATGAGTCAGAATCCATGTAGTCACCCCCTCACTAACATTCTTCCTTTTCATTCTCCTTGCTTTCATTACTAGTCCACTTCCAGCGGGAACACTAATGATTCTACAAGCTCGTTTAACAAAAAGTCAAGAACGGACAAACGGGAACGAACGGGAACATCTCTTTTTATGTCCATTCGAGATATATTAAATGTAGGAATAATAGCAATATTTACACAGACTAAACACTGGATTAGTTAAAAATAAATTCACTGCAGTAGCAGTTGAGAATTGAACACTAAATTTATTACGTCCAATGTTCTTAACACCATCCTTAGTGATATCAGACACTTTATTTCTATGTAAGAACTGGCCAAATTTTATGGCTTTAATAGAGGTACCCGTGGCAGGGTGTGGAGTTTCGTTCGACCCATATTCAATGAAAAAACCTTCATCAGAATCTAGATATAGTTTGGGGCTCAGATAAGGAAGGGTGTACGTCCAGGTTCTGGATTGAAGGCGTAGCAGTATCTGGATTGAAAATGTTTGTTTTGTGGAGCAAAATGATTAGGGTTTGACCGAAACTACGTCTTTTTTTTCTTTTTCCAACTGCTAAGGAAGGATTATGTTTTTCGCGCGTATCTTGTATGTTTGTAATATTTTTATTACCTCATATCTCCAGAACCACTGAACAGATTTATTTAATTGAGCTATCGTTAGATTTGTCTTACCAGCCCAAGTGTTCTTAGATAGGTGACGTTAAAAAATAATCATGGCGGCTGTGGGACGCCATTGGACTTATTAAATTATAAAAATATATATATTTTCGAATACCACAATATGGGTATCAAATTTTAGAGCTCAATACGAGAATTTCAAAAAGGTATATCATGATCATCATTACTATAATAATAATAATAATAAAAATAATACAATGAGAAAGTTGAAAAATATAGACTTTGCGCATTTACTTAAAAAAATATTAAAAAAAACAAAAACCCCGACTGCATAAAACTAAAAAGAAAAAAACAAGCCCAATACTTTANTATAATTAAATATATATATATATATATATATATATATATATATATATATATATATATATATACATATGTATATATATTCCTATCCATATATAGCAGACATAATATGATAAAATCCATTATTGAGTCTAGTCTAGTAGTCTATCAGTGTAAGAGAACCTGAAAGGTTCTCTTACATTAATAATTGTAGCGAGATGTGCGAGATGTGCGAGCTAAACCGCAAGCTGATCGCTAGTTATAAATAAAAATTAAAGCTTTTACGAATACGAAATAAATATTTATCTTTTTTTGCTTCATACTCCACCTCATATACGAGGATAGGCAGAGAGAACCTGACTGACGGTAGTCAATGCCACGCTTTGATTTGTTACCAGAGAGTATGAAAAGAAGATAAATCATTTCAACAAGTGAAAATCGAACTCACAATCGTCACGTTTACTGTTAAAAAGTATGCCGCATCACGACGGTCTCATTAATGCATTCATTGAAATGGAAATATAATATTTTCACTTTACCTTTACCACAAAGTAAAATATTATATTATGAGCAAAGTAGCGTACTGAAATAAATTTATTATTATATATCGATGCGTAGAGGTGCTGAGGCCCTATAAGTATCGATTCTAGCACCGCATAGTACATCTAAAACTTTATGAGTGGATAACACGTGGGCTGCATTTCTATGAAAGCTTCAATATATTTTGTCGTGAAATGGAATTCAAATTTAAATTTGATATATTACATTGAGACTTCAAAACGTGGTGTTAAGTTCTGTTCTCATAGTAATACTCATCATGTAATATCTCAAATAAAAAAAAAATGGAGAACAATGTCTTGAGACTAGGTCGTTTTCGCTCATTTTTTTATCTGATTTATTTTTTAAGAAAAGGGGATGTTTTATAATCTATTTTCGTTAGTTGTATATTAAGAAAACAATAGCATTAAGAGATTCTAAATGGGTATATCGAAAAAAAGTTTAAAAATATCAATAAAAGAAATATTGGCGCCGACTCCAAAAACAAAATATTTTAAATAGTAAATAGATATATAAGTATCAATAATTTAAAATTAAAATTAAATCAGCTTCACGCTGTGCACGCCCGCACACAGCAGGGTAGGCAGAGGGAACCTAGTGTTAAGACACTCCGTTCCCCACTTTCTGCCGAATTCTGGAGGCATTGCGTGTTGAGGGGCAGAACTCAACGNAAACAGATAAACAGACAAACAGACAAAAATTCCAAAAATGTTGGAAATGGATTCTGTTTGTGAATGAAAATGAAATGAAAATGGATTCTGTGTGTTATCCTTTAACACCCTGGCTAATTTTATTTTAAATATTTTCAATGTACAGAAACGACTTTTCTACAGATTTATTATAAGTATAGATTTTATTCTGTTTAGTAAAATTTCATCCTGTGTAGCGAAATGCCACTCGAAACATTCTCAAGATTCTGCTTGTTGCTCTAGACACGTAACTAAAATGTAAATTCTCGTTTTTTCTTGTTCGCGTTAGAATTTCTGGAAATCCATCCGCAATAATCCTCTACACTCCACGGGTACTCTCTTTCAAATATCCATCAATTACCTATAGTGTACCATAAATACAAACTCACAAATAACTAAACTGATCTTGATGATGTTTGAACTGTTACCGAAGTTGACATTGCTACGAAGTTTTGCATACGTGCTTCGAGTCCTAAATCAATCATCATATCCAAATATTCAAGTTATAGAATATCAAGAATTAATTAGTGACTCTCATAACTTCTTTTAATTGAAACCTCTAAAATATAAACACACAACTCTACTATTTTATAATATATTCTGCGAACGTTATTGTCCAGAACAACAAAAGCAGTACAAAATTATCACATTCAAATTGTATTATAACAAAAATATTCACAGAAATATATCTTTTGAAAACTGTATAGAAAGAAGGCTTTTGACATATAGTACATACGTACTGGAAAGCTAGCAGGTGTGACCGACTTATTTAGAGGAGGCCAATATATGTTGAAACATGAAAACTTCTGTTTTCATATATTTTTCAGGGAAAATTTTAAGGTTGTTGTTGTGTTAAGGTTCATATAAAAGTGGAACTTTAAGGGATCGGAATCGTCGAACCCTAGAAAGGTTAAGGTATTCATTCACTTTTGGAATCGCATATACATTATTCGTCTCGAAGTATAGTTGCTAGGTATTTTTTTTAGATTTGTACGTAACTACTGGAGTATTCGTATTAGTGTGTAGGAAATGGTTTATATTATAAAAAGTGGTCAATACGGAAGGTCCTGGGCTTAAAATTTTAATTTTTCTGAACAAACTTAGTTTTTAAAAATAGTGTTTATTTTAATGTAAATACATATGAAATTTTGTACTTATAAATTCAATTAAAATATTATGATCGATTTCAGACATTTTTCTTTTCGTGACTTATTTTAAATATGAATCAAGATTCATATTTAAAATAAGTCACGAATAATCAATAAATTAAACTAGATTTAAACTGGACGAGACCTCAGATGCTATGTTCTTATCTCTTCCAAGAAAAATGTCGCGCGCGTAGTTGTAAGTAATAACAATGGAACAAATTCTTAAATGAAGGTATATAAATTAATTTAATATTAATATTGAAATACAAAAGTATAAATTATCAGATATTATTATTTTTTATTATAAATAATTTAAAAAAATATATACGTTATATATTGTAAAATCACTTATTTGTTTTTACATTGGAAAATAATGAAATTTAAACTGTTAAAGTCACGCAATAAATATAATAGAGACAACTCACAGAATTAATAGGAATATTCCAGAATATGGTGATTAGATGTAGAAGAGTTTGCTAACAGGAACCAGCAGTTCAGTTTATTGTGAGCTCAGGATACGCGTCGTCGATTTCAGGATACAACATTGTCGATTACAGGATACATTGTCGCCGATTTAAGGATACAGCGTCGTCATTTCAGGATACAGTGTCATAGATTTCAAGATACAGCAGAATACAATGATTATATGATTATGATTTTTTTTTTCAGCTACAGCAAGTGCACTGGACATGGTGAGTTCTAGTCGCACAGGTCAAGCTAAAATTGTATTTTTTATTGTTCTGTTTGAAAGATGGAATTCCGCTTAGGTTAAATTTCTATTTAGAATTCAGTTTCGTTCAAATACTATTGTTATTTTGTTTCATGTTCACGCTGTATGTAGCAGGGTAGGCAAAGGGATCGTAATATTAAGACACTCCGCTCTTTGTTTTAGCTAAATTCTGAAGGCATTGCGTGTTGATTGGCGGAGCGCAACGGCGCGCTTTATCTCGACGCCAGAGATAAATAAAACTATCAGTTTTTTATTATTTTCTCTTTTATACCTTATGAAAGCTCGTAGATATATCATACACGAACATACATTCTTTAACTACAAACGAATTAATTATTCGAAAATACAAGTAATTAATACTTTTCATTTATTTTTTACTTCGAACTTCCAAATAATAATATGTATGCTTCCATTAATATTTATTATTTTTGCTATAATTAAAATTCGAAAACTTATAATTGTCACTATACAGGATAGAAGATGCAGCGCTCCTTTTACGGAAACAGCATATAGGATGAGATATTTCAAACCCATATCTAAAGTAATTAATCAAGATAACAGCTTAGACGTATTTTTTTTTCATTTCACAATGTTTATCCATACCTGTATTTCGTATGACGCAGGAATGCATAGATACTAGATACACTACATAGATATTTTTCTACTATTTAAAAAAAATAAAATAACAGACGGGTTACGTCAAAAATAATAAATGTTCACATTTTTTGTTCAATTAAAACAGTTTTCTAAAAATGCATCTAATTATTACATAAATGTTAAAGTAATATATAATAATATAATTAATAGTACATCAAAAATAAGTTAATATTTTTATTTTTTTTGGGAGAAGGAAATCAATTATTCTCTGCTCTAGTTGGCAAGGTACAGCATTAGCAACACCAGTCAACACCTAATATCTCGAAATTTGATCGGATAATGGATAAAGGAATGTTGTAACACTAGGTTTCCTCTACCTTCCTTGCTTCGTAAAATGTTGGTAAAAATGAAATTCCTTTTATTTGCACATTTACGAACCTTATTGGAGCCAACAAGACATGTTAAGATATATATACATTTATATTTAATGTTTATATTTAGTGATCCGAATTGATGGAAAGTAGATAAAAGGATGAGTTAATTTTGTCTACTTTCTTTTAAATAGGCATATGAAAAATAAAGCGTTTATTAGACCTACGTAGGAAAAACCTTAGCCAAACAATTGAACTTGGCTAGCATAACTTCAAGAAGTGGATGCAAAGAAGAACAAGCCATATGACATGATTCGCCAGAGAACCGGATTTCACAAATATTACGAGTAGAAAAAAAATTAAACCTGCTTCACGCTATATTCCGCTCACAGCAGGATAGGTAGAGGGAACCTAGTATTAACACTCGACTGTTCCCCACTTTCCGCCGAATTTTTCGAAGCATTCCGTGTTGAGTGGCGGCACTTAACACCGGGCTTTTGCCTTGGTGCCAGAGGGAAAAAATGGAAATATTAAAGGATATTAATTCACCCCCTCTAGTGTGGATCTAACCCACAACCGTTGCGTTATAATCACACCCTTGTGGGGCACAAGCCACGATGGCCTCCTAAGTCCTAATAGTAGACGAAAATCAATGACCTCAGCCTATTCTAGTCGACTGGTGGATGTCGTAAAGATGTCTGAGAGCTCCACCTTCCTAAGCCAGTCAAAGATCAATCTTTCTCAGGTCGTCATTACATCGCGCTGGAAGCGTTACGCTTGCCATCCCGCGGTCTCCACTTAATTACTCGTCCGCTGCAATGGTCAATTTTCCTTCGACAGATGTATCCAGCACACAGTTATTTCAAAATATTAATTTTAACTACATACTTGGTAGCTCCGGTTAATTTCCGGATAAGTTCATAAAAAAGATAAAAAAATGTAAATATATAAAATGTATAGAAATAAATAAAAAATCAACCAAGTACATTGAGTGTGGACGACACTCCATGTAACCAGGATTAAAACTCACCCAAATGGCAACAGTCTAAGCAAAATAAACAAAACGCCACCATATTTACAATTTGGACACATCTGATTCACGCACTTATATTAACGCAAACGTCGACCTTTAATCTCATTGCCTAAAAGCTTTGCAAAGTAAGAATTCCACTTAAGCAAATAAAATGAATCTTAATACGAGTGTGGCGAGATGTTATTTAGTTTTTACATTCATATTTTAAAATGAACATACTGTTGAGGCCAGTCGTGGCGCAGCGGCACGAAGTGTGACTGTAAAACCGACTGGTTATGGGTTCAATCCCCACTCGAGGAGATGAAATATTTACTTAAAATTATATTTCCATTTCTTCGTTCTGGTGTCGAGGCTAAGCGCTGCGTTGAGTTCTGCCGCTCAACACGCAATGCCTCCAGAATTCAGCAGAAAGTGGGGAACGGAGTGTCTTAACACTAGGTTCCCTCTGCCTACCCTGCTGTGTGCGAGATACAGAGTGAAGTTGATAAAAAAAACATACTGTATACAATACAACACTAATTACATAAGAACGTATTAAGGTAATAAATCAGCTTATATTAGCTCGTATTAAGGTAATATAAGTTTGAATTATTTGTATAGGTTATTCACTCCAAATTCAAACTTTTACTCACCCAATTAACATTTCTTTTAGCTTTACACTGTATCCTATATGTAGCAGGCTAGGCAAAGGGAGCCTAGTGCTAAAATACTCCGCTCCCGATTTTCTGCCGAATTTTGAAAGCATTGCGTGTTAAGAGGCGAAATTCGACGCTGCGCTTTGCCTCGATACCAGAATAAAAAATTTGAAAATATTAAATATTTCATTTCGTATATCTTATGGAGAGGGACTGGAACCTACAACCTGTCGTGCTTAGCATCACGGTTGTGCCCCATGCACCTTGACTGACCTTAATTTTTCACATCAAATTAATCGTTTTACACACCAAATTCTACGTTTTAAACTTCAAGTTAATACACTTCAAAATCGTTCTTTATAAAAACAAAAATTTAAATTTAACAGCATATTTTTGACTAACAACGATTATTTGAGGTCATTGTGGAGCAAAATTAGTGTTCGACCGAAACAACGTTCTTTGTAAATGATGATTTTGGAGTGTAAAATGTTATATGTTTCGCATAAAAGTATAAATTTGGATTGAAAAACCTGTTTATGAATGTAAGATAAATACTAATCTGTACTACAATAAAACAGTTAAAAAATAAGTTTGTCCATTAAATATTTTTAAGAAAAAATAATGTATCTATATACTTATAATATAAAAAAATATAACTTATCCCTATCCGTACAAAGCATAATATGATAAAATCGAGCATTGAGGGTATTTATCAATGTAAAATAACCTAAAAATAATTCAGATAAATAAATAATTGTGTAGTTGTAGCAAGCGAAGCTTTGCAGCTTCGCTCGCTACAACTACACAATTGCTAGTTATAAATAAAAATTAAACCATGTACGAAGTGTAAAATAAATATATATTATAAAATAAATAAATATACATTTTTCTTTCCTAAGTGTGGAATAACACTTTAAAAAATGTTTAAAAATATAAGCTTTTTTGCTTCATACTCGATCGATAGGAGGATAGGTAGTGGGACCCTAGTGTTAAGCTTAATTTTTGAGACGGCGTAATGAGTGACCAAAATCAACGCCGCGCTTTGATTTGTTACCATAGAAAGTGAAATGAAGATACTTCATTCCCACAAGTGAAAATCGAACTCACAACCATCCGTTTACAATCAAACGCAATGCCGCACCACGACGGTCTCATTAATACATTATTTCAAATGGAAATATAATATTTTCACTTTACCTTTCTCACAAAGTAAAATATTATAAGCAAAATAGCGTACTGAAATAAATTTATTAACAATTCCATTCAGACTTGGCTATATTTTAAAAATGGTTTTCTATCCACAAGTTATTATTTACAATGCGAAAATATTACCGTTACGCGCGCGTAATACATCCCTTTATGGGAAACTGAAAGCTTTATTTTTAGATTTTTCTAAAAAAGCTTAGCTTTTAAAGATATGGTTTGAATTAATATAACTACATTTGAAATAATTAAGCACACACAAAATAGGGGCGATTTTTTATCATCTCTTTTAATTTTCCGCCTTATTTTCGAGACATCACGTGGTCTGTGGCAAAACTTAAAGCCATATTTCGTCTACCAACCTTCGTAAATATAAAAATAATATATTCATTCACCCAAGTGAGATCGTATCCACAACAGTCGTATTTAAAGTCACACGCTGCGCCACGTTGCCAACGACCACCGGCCACAAAATCAAGTCAATTAATTATTTTCTTTTATAAAAGAACCTATTTTATAGTAAATATTTGTATAACATAATTTTTTTTTATTGAGAGAGGCAAATATAGTGTTCCCTAAACACTTGAAAATTGTACGATGACTAAGCTTCTTGTTAAAGGATGCTATCTGAACTGCCACTTTTATTTTTAAGTAAAATTGTTGATATTATAAAATGGCATATATTCAATAAATACTTTTTCAAAATTCACTGTAAACTATTCTCATATAATGTTTTATCCATCCATCACGACCACTAAGTTTTTTATCTGTTTACGCTTTATCCCGCACACAGCACGGTAGGCAGAGAGAACCTACTCCCCGTTCCCTACTTTCCGCCGAATTCTGGAGGCATTTCCTATTGAGTGGAGGAACTCAATGCCGCGCTTTGCCTTGAAACCAGAGCGAAGAAACGGAAATATAAATTTAAATAAATATTTCTTTTCCTCTAGTAGAGCCTGAACCCACATCCGCTTGCGCTTACAGTCACACTTTGTGCACCTACGCCATAACTGGCCTCACACATACAGAGTCTTGTACTTTAACTTTCATTCTTAAAAAATGTATGATACTGCTAACTCTAAGTGTAGGCACTCAGCACGTCTAGCACATCTAGGGCTCTACACCTTGTACGTGGCGTCTCTAAAACAATTTATGTGGATTCCTAAGAGACGTATAATGCGTTTGTTTTCCTTTTCTTGTAGACGTGAGCTTTTACAAGCGAGCTTTAAAGTTTTTTTTGGTATATTTAGTGTTGAAATTGTAAATCACTAACCTTTATATATAAACAAAAACCTACAACCTACCCAGTGTTAAGATACTCTGTTCCCTCTTTGACACTCCGTTCCTTACTTTCCACCGAATTCTGGAGGCTCAGGTTTCAGGAAATGAAATATTTCCTTTCCTCAAGTGGAAACCGAACCCACACCCTTTTTCGCTTATAGTCGCACGCTTCTGCGCTATGGCTGGCCTCACTGGTTACTGGTAACTGATATTTAATGATTAAACATTAATTAACGTATAGAAATATTTGTTTATTATATATTTAAACTTCATAATTAGATGAAGATAAATTTCAATGTAGAAGGAAAAGTTAAACCATTTTAAGTCTTAATAAAGTTCGGTAGAAAAGAAAAAAAATATTATAATATCTGTCTCTTTAACATTTGTTTAATCTACAGAAAAAATGTGTATAGAGCGAGGAAATTAAATATGAAACATTTCATTTCATTAAGGGGCAAATTGTCGAAAATCGAACCCACAACCGTCATGTTTACAGTCACACGCTTGTGCCTCTGCACCACGATGGCCTCTAAAATAAATTTTAGAAATCGCATGTTTTTGATCAATCTCGTAGATTATTCTAAATTGTATAAAATCATAGCAAAGGAAATATTTTGATAAAACACTCCATTCCCCACTTTCTTCTGGAAACCACACGCGTCTTTTCTACCAGAGCGAGAAAATGGAAATAATTTAAATATATTCATTCTCCCGAATAGGGATCGAATCCACAACCAACTGCGCCACAACGGCCTTTAGGTATTTTTTTATAATAATTTCAAGAATTTAAATTAAATTTTGTAATAGATTTTTGGGTTGTGGGTTCGATCCTCACTCGAGGAAATGAAATATTTATTTTCATTTCTTCGCTCTGGTGTCGATGCAAAGCGGTGTTAAATTTCGTCAGTCAACACGCAATGCCTCCAGAACTCGACGGAAAGTGGGGAACGGAGTGTCTTTACACTAGGTTCCCTCTGCCTACCCTGGTGTGTGCGCGTACAGCGTGAAGCTGATTGGATTTATTTTTTTTTATATATTCATAACTTTAAGCTAACAACTTGGTTTTTTAATAGATAATAATTTTATACAATTTTTTAAAGTGAATTTTAGCTAAACTTCAAAAAAAACAATTAAAAATCACTTTGAAGTACCACTCTCCTGGGGATTGAGTTTTGTAATTTTCCGGTGCTGCTTACTTTAAAGCTTGTGCCAAAGCTCAAGTCAAATAATATCTGGATTCTTAAAAGTTAGCAAGACTATCTAGCTATACATTCGTATAAAAAGATTTATTTATCTGTATTTTTAAAAAGGCCTAGTTGCTGCTTCTTTGTTTCTGTAAACTATAAACATAAAATCCTATTATTTTCCTGTTCCCATAGATACTTTGCAAAATCTTCTCTTATTGAAGTCTTAGAACATCAGTGGTATACGTTATGTCAACGACCAACGCCATACAAGCATCGCTTAAGATTTGCGAGCGCACCGCGAGACGGCATCAACAATGGCAACACGCATGGGCAGACTCGACCGGATCATTACCACCCCCGGCATTGAAAACCGGTGTTAAGTGGCTTTATGCTACTGCGTTTCGCATCAGGTAATGCTGGGCTCCGGCGCCCAACCCACCTTGAAGGCCGGCAACGCACCTGTAGCTCCTCTGGTGTTGCACGGGGTAGTGGGTGGCGGTGATCACTTACCATAAGGTGACGCGAACGCTCGTTTGCCTTGTATTTTACATTAAAAAAAGGCACGACATACTAAGTTAATGTCGCTATAACAGTTCGCATAGGCCCAAGATTCAATATTGTATTAAAAACTCGGCGACACATTTTATTTCTAATATATTATTTGGTACAAGTCTAAAATGTTGTACTGTTATGTTAAGTAGGCTCAATTAAAGTTATTCCAAGTTAACGTTGTAAAATATGTAGTTCAAAATAGTTTAAGTTTAATAAAATACAAAAAAATATATCTAACTTGTTAGTTAAGTGCAAATAAGACATTTCTTAATATTTCTAAAGGAATCATTGATTTAATTTTACGGTTATTGATATTTTGTAAAAAAATAAAAAATAATTACTAAATAATCTATACTTATAATAAATCAGTAGAAAAGTCGTTTCTGTACATTGAAAATATTTTAAAAAAAATTAGCCAGGGTGTTAAAGGATAATTAACAGAATCCATTTCCAACTTTTTTGGAATTTTTGTCTGTTTGTCTGTTTATCTGTTTGTCTGTTTATCTGTTTGTCTGTTTGTCTGTTTATGTGAACACGTATCACGTAAAAAGTATACAATAAATTTAAGCAACTTTTATACATAAAAATTACAAATAAATCAAAGTAGCTTTTAGTGTTTATTTATTGTAATCGCTTCACTCTATCAAAAGATATAAGTATTTAAGTTTTCAAGACGTTAATATTTGAGATAGTAAAAAACGACACAAGTAACGCTATCTATTGACTAATAGTAGGTACTAACGAATCTTGATAACGCAAAAAACGTTCTGTGGAGTTAAACACTAATTACGACGGGAGGAATATTAATCATTTTAATACTAAA
>JAAIXJ010000124.1:2120-83647 GCA_013403705.1 Heliconius hermathena | reverse complement strand
GAATGGCAGGTACTAGCGAGGACGTCACGGTGAGAATGAAGAAGAACGTGCTCAGCTGGTTTGGGCACGTCGAACGAATGAGTGATGAAAGAATGGCAAAAAAGATTTATGATGGAAAAGTGAGCGGTAAGAGAGGTAGGGGGAGACCTCGGTTGACCTTCGAAAACACAGTATCAAAGATACTGGAGGAAGGTCACGTAAAAAGCATGAGGACCCCCCGAAGGGCATGTATGAAGAGGTTGATGACAGTGGACGAGGCGAAAATATTTTTTATATACCGTAGCGTTTGGCGCTCCGTTCTCTCTGACTACCCCGCAAGGGATAAAGCGTGAAGCTAAGTTAAATTAAGTTAATAATTACGGAAATCAACCGTAAGAACTTAAAAAAATATACGTAAGTAATAAAACTAATAAAAATTTATCATATTTGAGAGGAAAATGGAGTAACGCATTTTCCTGTTTCTACCCTTTTATTCCATCACGTTACGTGATAGAACTTAAATAAAGACAGCTTAATCGTTCAGGCCATTAATGTAATCCACTTAAAATTCAACCATCTATCTGTCATTTAAGGACTTAAAACTGATGAGATAGGGTAAAAATTTGTGAGTAAAAATGAGTTATAACGCCTTACCACCTGAGGTCAAATATGCCATTTTATGTATTATGAGAAAAAGTAATTTCGTGAGTTTTCAAGTATAGTGGAGGGAACCTAGTTAAATACTCTTTTCCCTATTTTTCACCCAATTTTCGAGAATTATAGAGTGGCGATAATGAAAATATTTAACATTTCATTTCCTCGAACCGGAATTAAACCCACAACCTGTCACGCTTACAGTCGCACACTTGTGCCCCTGCACCACGATTGGCCTCTATATATGCTTATATACTCGTACACATATAACACACAAGTTCTAAAAACAGACCTCAGAGTAATCACGAGAGAGGAAATTGGGGAAATAAGATCTAAGGAACACGATTACGGCACCTCGATCCGTATAGGATTCTATTTGGTAATTCTAAATCGAATAAGATATTGAGACGGCGTTTTCAACTGATTCTGTTATATCCCGTACGAGAGGCTATGATTAAGCCGGCTTGAAAGTGAAAGTGAAAGTCGGGTAATATCGTTATGCTTATTTTGTAAGCTTATAAGGCATATGCGACTTTTGATTACATATGTATATGTTATATATTGACAATATTTACGTATAATATATTTGTGGATATATCATTAAATTAAATTTAAATCAGCTTCACGTTGTATCCCGCACACAGCAGGGTAAGCTGTGGGAACCTAGTGTTAGGACGCTACGTTCTCCACTTTCTGCCGAATTCTGGAGGCATAACGTATTGAGTGGCAGAACTCAACGCCGCTGTTAGCCTCGACACCAGAGCGAAGAAATGGAAATATAAATTTCATTCTTTCATTTCATATCAATTTCGTTTTATTACTCTTGTTTTAATTGTAACAGTTTTAGACGTTATTTCAATACAGAACATACATAAATATTATTTCACGTCCTATCCTTCATATAATAGAGTTGTCAGAGGGAACTTAATGTCATTGCACTTTGCTCTCCACTTTCTACTCTAATTTCCCGACATTGTGTGTTGAGTGACGGAGTTCAACGCCGCGCGGTATCTTGTTATAAGAGCGAGTAAATTAAAATAAATGATTCACCGGAGCAAGATCGAACCCACAATTATCTCGCTTATTACCACACTTTGTGATAAAAAAATATATTAATAGTAAAAATAAAGCAATTCAAAACAAAAAAGTTACAAAATAACTTCATTTTCATCTGTAAGTAAATGCCAAGATGAAGATACACTCACGTTTGTCTAACAAACAAAACTTTCAATGTCGAACTCCTTTACAATAATGAACAAAAGGCAATTAAGACGTATTTGATTATTTTTGGAGCTAACTGTATTTTGCTTTGTACTAGGAATAATCTATATGTTAATATATTTCGGGAAAGCTAATTAATTTTCATTTAGGACAATGTTAAGTTTCACTGTGTAACACGTTCTAAACAGGGCGGAAGGTAAAGAAAGAAATATCTTAACACTAAGTTCCCTCTGCTTCCCCGTAAAGTGGGGAAAAGCATAGAGATAAAACTTTTTTCTAAGTCTTGAATCGTTATAAAAGTGTAGAGCAATTATTATTTGTACAATCAATTCTAATGACACAAATACTTAACACTAAGGAATAAATAAATAATTATTCTGTGTAGTGAACATTAACATTATACATATTATCGTAATGCCACGCCCTTGAAGAACTTCCTGTCAATTTGACAGCTTGTTTGGAAAGTGTGAATGAGCGATCTAGTCGCCACATATTATATTTTATTTATTTATTCATTTATTTATTTTTATAATAACTTTACGCTGTAATCTGCACGTAGCAAGGTTGGTAAAGGGAACTTGGGAACTTATTTAAGGTAGTCTGTTTCCCAATTTCTGCAAACCTCTTGAGGCATTGCGTGTTGAGTGGCGGAATTAAACACAGGGCTTTGTCTTGTTATGACAGGAATTAAAATATTACATATTTCATTTCCCCACAATCGTCGCGTTTAAATTCGCACACTTGTACTTCTGTACTACAAGGGCCTCGTTTATAAGTAATGATCAAGGTGTTTAATCTTTTTTACACTTTTGGTGTTTTTACTTGGGCAGTGTCTGAGAACCGAAACCGAATCGTCTCCTAACGTTGCCTTTACCCTTTTTTTTATGGAAAAAGACAAGGCAAACGAGCGTTCGGGTCACCTGATGGTAAGTGATTACCGCCACCCACGACCCCGTGCAACACCAGAGGAGCTACAGGTGCGTTGCCGGCCTTTAAGGTGGAAATAGACGCCCTTTTTGAAGGTACCCATGTCATATCGACCTGGAAACACTGCCGCGGGTAGGCCATTCCACAGTTCCGTGGTGCGNTATATAATCATTAATTTGGTAATAACCTTTAACACACAAACGTCTTTTCACAACTCTTTTAAATTGTGATATAGAACATTCTCGGACGTTTTCTGGGATCCTATTGTAAAAGCGTACACATTGTCCCATAAAAGAATTACGGACCCGATGTAATCGGGTCACAGGTGCAATAAGTTTACTCCTATTTCTAGTATTGATATTATGTACATCACCAATTTTGGCAAAATCTTTAATATTCTTCTTAATATACATAACATTTTCAAAAATGTATTGAGATGCAACTGTCAAAATATTTATTTCTTTAAATTTTTGCCTTAACGATTCTTTTGGACCTAAATTATAGATTGCGCGAATAGCTCGCTTCTGCAAGACAAAAATTGATTTAATACCGGCTGCATTACCCCAAAGTAGAATGCCGTAGGACATAATACTATGAAAGTAGCTAAAGTAAACAAGGCGAGCCGTTTCCACATCCGTTAATCGTCTGATTTTTTTAACCGCAAAAGCTGCTGAGCTAAGTCTATTCGCCAATCCATCGATATGAGGTCCCCACTGCAATTTAGAGTCAATGGTGATACCGAGAAACACCGTAGAATCGACAGGTTCCACGGCTTCACCATTCAAGAGTACATCAGCTTTAACAAATTTTGTGTTAGGTGTTCTGAAGATTATACATTTAGTTTTTTTACTATTCAATAGTAAGTTATTAACACTAAACCAATGTACTACTTTCGATAGAGCATTGTTTACATCGTCATATATGTTTTGTCGTCGTTTTCCGTCGAATCTCGAGATAAATCTCGAGATTACGTGAAGGTATTAAAATGAAATAAATATCAAATATTTAGATCTATATTTCTAAATAAATTAAATCACAGAAAATCAAGCTTTTAAGTCCACATAACCAAGACTGATGGATGCATGGATTTTGGTGCATTTTTTAGAAAATTCGCCGCGTATTCTCAAAACCTATAAGGTTAAAGTTATAACTATTAGGAGGTTCTTTCCGTGGACCTATAGTTATGAAATTTGGCACAAGGTGAGAATGTCCAGAACAAATAAATCCGAAATTAAAAATAAATCCGAAAAGTTAACATTTAAAGGTATTTCATAAAAAAAAATACACATGTAATGATTTTATATTTATAAGTTTTATATTCGCAATAATTTATTATAAAAATGTAAATCAACCTCTTTGTTTAATATAATAAAAAGATGTTTGTGTCGGAAAATTCGAAATACACTTTTAGATTTGGAGCGGAAGAAGAAAGAGGATCTCTAGAATAACATATTTTATTAGAACTAAAGATGGACATTGCACAAGCTTAACAGTATTTAACTCTGGAAGAAATATAAGTTCTGTAAAATCCTCGAGGCGTTTGATTTCGTTACACACATTTATATTTGTGAACTACAAAATGAGTGCATGTTCTCTGTTGAAAACTCAAGTTTGGCAACTTTAAAAGTTTTGTTTTCCGTTGATCAAGCCTCGATGGGGGCGTAACTCGCACTTAACCGGTTTTATTCTTCAGGAATCCGAACCCACAACCACCGTGAATACAATGAACTTCTTCCTAAATTCGCTGAAATCAATATATTTTTTGTAACTTTATGGTCTC
Organism: Heliconius hermathena; assembly: GCA_013403705.1. Lineage (NCBI taxonomy): Eukaryota > Metazoa > Arthropoda > Insecta > Lepidoptera > Nymphalidae > Heliconius > Heliconius hermathena. The sequence continues at coordinate 79,086 of JAAIXJ010000124.1, read as the reverse complement.
CCGCTCATAGCAAGATAGGTAAAGGAACCTGGGAACCTAGTGTTAAGACATTCAGTTTCCATTAAGACACTTCCAAAATACTAAATATGTAATAGAGAGTGGGAATTGAAGCCACCGTCGCGTTTACAGACGCACCCTTGTGCCACTGCGCCACAACAGCCTCAAATATAAATAAAAATATAAATTTTAAAGATCCGTAAAACGACTGTATCCATAAAACGAAACTGTTATGTCACTGTATGTTCGTCCGTATATATGCCTGTCTGTCACCAGACTGTATCTTATGTATAAACTGTTAAAATTCTTATAATAATTAAATTTTTTACAGCTGATATCTTTCTGTTGCCGCTATAACAATTTAATTGAGGCCAGTCGTGGCGCAGGGACACAAGTGTGCGACTATAAACGCGAAGGGTTGTGGGTTAGATTCCGAGGAATGAAGTATTTAATATTTTAATTTCTTCGCTCTGTTATTGAGGTAAAGCGTGGCATAAATAAGCAATGTCTCCAAAATTCGGCGGAAAGTGAGGAGTGGAATATTTTAACACTATGATCCTTCTAGAATAAAATAGAATAGAATAGAATAAAATATACTTCGTTGCACACATACAACAAAGAAATATATAAAAACAAAAAACAAATTAAAAAAAACACGTATGCAAAGGCGGTCTTATTGCTTAACGCCCAATATTAATAACCTATCTCCAACGTCAATCTTAGATTGTTTCATACATCTATCCAATCTCTAGATTGGATTGTTTCATACATCCGTCAATCTTAGATTGTTTCATACATCTATCCAATCTAGAGATTGGATAGATGTATGAAACAATCTAAGATTGACGTTGGAGATAGGTTATTAATATTGGGCGTTAAGCAATCTCTACCAGATAACCTTTGAAACATTATAAGTTGAATGAGGAAAAAGGGGAACAACGTCGCAGTGCAAATTTTATTTAAAGAAATTAAATATATAATATAATAAATTAACAATATAGAATAAATTTACATAAAGCTACGTTAATACAACGTGAAACAAGATACACTTAAATACAGAATGAAATAAATATTTAGGGCGGCTCTCATACAAAATATGTGTTTTTTCTCATTTATTTTATAAATAATAGTAGACAATCTTCGTGTGTGATTTCGACTCACACTTGGCTAGTTTTTTTTTTACTTTACATATTATCCCGCATATGTTTTAATAAGAGAGAAAGCAGTTGTCAAGATAGTATATTCTCCAGTTTCTGTCTGTGTCAGACGGATATAGGGATTGAAAGCATTAGCAGAAAAATTGAAATATGCTGATATTTCATTTAAACGGTTTTCCACTCCGCCATGATGGGCTCAATTATATAATAAACTTGTTTAATTAAATATTACAAAAATTCGATTACATTCTTATAATTTATTTTAATTTTTCATGCAGGTACAATTTGGTTCATTATTTCTGAATACAGGCACAAATGAAAGATAAAAATAATTATATTTAAATCAATTAAGAAAAACACAACAAGCATTGCCTCCAGAATTCTGCAGAAAGTGGGGAACAGAGTGTCTTAACACTAGGTTCCCTTTGCCTACCCTGCTGTGTGCGGGATACAGCGTGAAGTTGATTTTTAAATTAAGAAAAAGCTACTTTTGCATATTATGAATATCAAGAATTTTTTTAGCTTCACGCATCCTTTTATAGTCGCACGCTTGTGCCCTTGCGCCACGACTGGCGTCATCATGTTCACAAAAAAGTTAAATAATTAAATAACTTTTCACATCAGCGTAGTTGTTGGTTTCGAAAATTAAAATTATTTTACCAAAGGGTAGCTTTAGTTATCAAAAAGATTCGCTGAATGCCTATTAGTTATTAGTAATATAGTTGAGAGCTTTCCACCATCTGTTCTTCGATAGGATACTGATGCAAATAGATTTTTAATACGCCGGCTATTTTCCTACTGCGATTTTTTATTTTTAAATATTTTTATAGAAGATTTAAAAAATGCTTGGAGGAAGATTTACCAATTTCGTTATAATAAATGTAATATAATGATATAATTACTTTTATATAATAGAAATTTTTCATCAATAAATCAAATAAATAAATCAGTTTCACTCTGTATCCCGCACACAGCAGGATAGGCTGAAGGAACCTAGTGTTAAAACCTTTCGTTCCCCACTTTCCGCCGAGTTCTGGAGACATTGCGTATTGAGTGGCGGAACTCTACGCCGCGCTTTGCCTCAACACCAGAGCGTAGAAATGAAAATATAAATGTAAATATATTTCCCCGAGTGGGGATCGAACCCACAACCATTCGATTTTACAGCCACACTTTGTGCCTTGGCGCCACGACTGGCCTCAATTGGATCCAAGGTATAAAAATAATTTAAACATAATACTTTTTCAGTTGAAAGCAGCAGAAGGAGAACGAAATGTCTTGATAATAGATTATTTCTGCCAACCTTCTGGTATAAGATAAAAGCCTAAAGTTAAAAAAACTTTCAATGGAGATAAAACGTACAACCATCTCAGACTTTTCTATATTAGCAAGGACATGCATCTGGATTTGGAATCTGGAGGCCAGATAAAGCCATCACCATGTGCGCAGGGATGGGAAGAACCGTTGGAGAGATAGGATACCCGACTTAAGTAATTGAGTGGGAGCCGATAAATTCTTGAGGCAGTTCACACTGTCCTCCGCCTATGGTTAATGGGCCAGACGTCACGGTGTCTTAATCTTCCACACTACATAGATCCTCACGGAGCATGGATGGTTCGAGGTGTACCTGTCTCGGATCGCTTTCTCGGATCGCTGTCTCGGATCGGTTGCGATATGTACAATTCTGATTTCTGATATATNTATATATATATTTGAATAATTGGGATGTGCGTTACATTTATTTATAGTAACTAGATAGATTAACTTTGATTCGTTCGATTAACTATAGATAGATTAACTTTCGTTGGTTAGAGTGTATACAAAAAAATACTTGAAATGGTTATGTTAAAACCGTACCAAATATATTTTATAAATTAAACTTAATCTTATATATACTCAAAGACAAATTAATTTTATGTAATTTTATTAATACGTTTCAACGACGAAATAAAGAAAAATGCTTGTCTTCTCGTTGTTATGTATTTCTATTTTTTGTATCGATATATTATCAAACATGACATAAATGTTATGGCACACATTTTTAAGATATCAGAGACCTAAGATGCGGGAGCACAGCCGCCACAGTAGTATAGACTATCCACCAAAGAATAAATGTATTATTGTGAAAGAATATCAGGAAAATGTGATTCCTCTATAGAATATATTATTTTATATTGTGTAATAAAAAACACTCTGAAGTCGAGGCATGTCGCGGTGTTGAGTTTCACCACTCAATACGCCATGCCTCCTGAATTAGATGGAAAGTGGGGAACGCCACCTTATTCATTAAGTTTATTAATTAATTAAAATTCAGGATTATGACAAAATAGAAATTTGAGAACAATTAAACCGATTTTAGATACTAATGCTTATATGTCTTCGCCCGTTTGAGTAATACAATTATTTATTTACTAAGCCCGATTAATTACGTTTTCTATTAGAAAATATATTATCATTCTAAAGACCTATAAAATATTTTATAAATTGCTGCAAAACAGTAATTTTGCAGCAATTTATAAAATATTTTATATTGATACAGTAACTGTTTATTTATGAGCCCATTGAAATAAAACAAAGACCAGAAATTTGCCAAAATATAATACAACCAACAAAAAAAAATAAAAATCATTGTTTTGGGTTTTATTACATTGTTAAATGCCCTCAATAACGTCTAATAAATCTTCCATGTACATTTTTCTAATAGAGCTTCCATGTACATGTAGACATTGATGAATTACCATCTTATTATATAGATAAATAATTTTTTTTTAAGCAATTGAAAATTGTTACGAGAATAACAAAAATACAACCCTTAAATTCTAACAATTTTTCACTTTTGACATCTTAAGTGCGATGCAAACATATATACATATATATTAAAACAGGAACGTAATTTCGTATATTAAATAAATAATTCAGTAGTTAAAGTGGGTGGGATTCGGCGGAAAGTGAAAAACGGAATGTCTTAGCACAAGCTTCCCTCTACCTACCCAGCTGTATGCGGGATACAGCGTGATGTCGATTTTATAAGTATATATAATTTATGTAAACAAAATTAAATTCTACACCAAAAACAAAATAATATAATACATAAAAACACATGATCTAAAATAGAGACAGTACAAAAATTTAATAATTTTATTAGGGTGATAATCTAGTAAAAACTTACTTTAAGGCTGACGTGGTAGTCGTGGACACTTTCCTCCTTCTATGCAACCGTGGGTTACCTGCGACTATCTGTTACACACTATACGACGCGCAATCTTATTACTGTAAGGTACTGAAAACAGCGGTGCTTGAATAAGTGGTAATAAACCGAATTTTATATTACATGGTGTCTATGGGACTACCACGTCATTCGCAAATCATCTCGGTACAAATTTTAGTTTTTGAAAAATGTATTTGCTACTGATATACGAAATTTTGCACACGTGCTTGAAAGTCTAAATGGTATACTATAATGGTATATTATATATCATATAATTCTTCTTTCTATATTTCAAAGTAATTGGTCACTCTAATAACTTTTTTTAAATCGGTTAAACAACCACTTAACTGTACTATTTCATATTTTTTTGTGCGAATGTAATCGCCCAGATCAACAAAAGGAGTACACAAATATCACATTCAAATTGTAACAAAAATATTCACAGAAATATATCTTTTAAAACTGAATGGAAAACTAGCAGCAGAAAGCTAGCAGGTGTAACGATTTATTTAGAGAATGCCAATATATGTTGAAACATGAAAATTTCTGTTTTCATAAATTTTTCAGAAAAAATTGTTTTTATTTTAATAATAGATGTTGAGTTCAAATTTCACATAAAATTTTGTGGGCATTTACAGTTAGACGATGACCTACCGTGTCAACAACCCCAAGTAACGGAATGAAGTTTATTAAAACATTGTCAAAAAAACTATTTATAATATAATAAAAATAAATCACCTTCACGCAATATCCCGCACATAGCAGGGTAGGCAAAGGGAACTTAATGTTGTTGCAAAGAAACTCTGTTTCCGCCCAATCCCATTTTCCGCCGAATTTTTGGAGTCATTGCTGATTAAGAGGCGAGAATCAACGCCAAGCTTGATTTGCTTGGACTGGCCTTGGTGCTAATGTGAAGAAAGGAAAATGTTATTAAATAATAATTCATTTCCCCCAATGGGGATCGAACCCACAACCACAGCACTACAGTCACTACCCTTGTGCTCATAGTAAGTATTTGTATGACATTATAAATTTTATTGACAGTGGTGAGTACAGTGTTTCGTAAACGCTTGGGAATTGTACGACGACTAAAAGCTTCTTGTAAAAGAATTCTATTTGAACTACCACTTTTATTTTTGAATAAAATTGTTGATATTATGAAATGGAATATATTCTTCGAATGCTGTTTTAAAATTGACTGAAACCTTTTGTAATATAATATTTTATTTATTTGTTCCTAAAATAAGACGCCTGTTTCGATTTTAGAAGGATATCTTTAAGTTTTCACGCTATCCTCGCGTGGCAAGATAGAGAGAAGGAACCTTGTGTTAAGAGACTTCGTTTCCCTTTTTGCGCTGATTTTTCTGGACGATCGTTTTGTTACATTTTACTATTTTTTTAAACTGTATATATATATTGTGTATTATAGTGTGAAATTAAGAGGTTTTATGTTATGTTATAGTTCATGTTCTGCTTAATATTTATTTTCATATACTTCATATTCTTAAAGTAAATACACTTATAACATTTTATTGCTGTGAATTATATATTTTTTTACTTTCACGGTTTATCTCGCACATAGCAGGGTAGGCAGAGGAAACTTGGGAACCTAGTGTTAAGACACTCCATTTCCATCAAGAACCTACCGTTCTGCACTGTCCGCCAAACTCCACACCACGTTTTGCGTCGTTACTAGAGCGAAGAAATTAAAATATTAAATATTACATTCCGTCAGGTGTGAATCGAACCTACAACCTTACATATACATTTCCCCTGCGCCACGACTGGCCTCACATATATTTTCTTTAAGCATTATTCTTAAAAAATGTATGATACTGCTAACTCTAAGTGTAGGCACTCAGCACGTCTAGCACATCTAGGGCTCTACACCTTGTACGTGGCGTCTCTAAAACAATTTATGTGGATTCCTAAGGGACGTATAATGCGTTTGTTTTCCTTTTTTTGTAAACGTGAGCTTTTACAAGCGAGCTTTAAAGTTTTTTGTGTATATTTAGTGTTGAGATTGTAAATCACTAACCTTTATCTATAAACATAAAATAAAACAAATTGTACGCAGAGACGTTGATTAGCTGGTAACTGAAACTTTTTTTAGTTTCTCGTTATATTCCGCACGTAGCATTATAGGCGAAGGGAACCTACGTACCTAGTGTTAAGACACTCTGTTCGTACTTAGACCCTCCGCTGCCCACTTTCCACAAAATTTTGGAGGCTCAGGTTTCAGGAAATGAAATATTTCCTTTCCTTAAGTGGAAAACAAACCCGCAAACTGTTGCACGCTTGTGCCCCTGCGCCACGGCTAACCTCATAGTAACTGATGCTTAGTGATTAAATATTGATTGACGTACAAAGATATTTGTTATAAGTCATATATTTTAAGGCCGGTCGTGGCGCAGCGGCACGAGGTGTGACTGCAAGATCGACTGGTTGTGGGTTCGATCCCCACTCAAGGAGATGAAATATTTACTTAAATTTATATTTCCATTTCTTCGCTCTGGTGTCGAGGTTAAGCGCGGCGTTGAGTTCTGCCACTCAACACGCAATGCCTCCAGAATTCGGCAGAAAGTGGGGAACGGAGTGTCTTAACACTAGGTTCCCTCTGCCTACCCTGCTGTGTGCGGGATACAGCGTGAAGCTGACAATCCCTCGAGGGGGAATCGAACCCGCAACCGTCACGTTTACAGTCACACGCTTGTGCCTTTGCACCACCACTACAAAATATATTAGTAAATTAATTAAATTTAATCTATGAATATATTTTAAAAAACATTATATATTTATAACTTTATACCAAAAAAATGTTTCTTTTGATAAATAAGAATGTGATACAATTTTTTAAGTGAATTTTAGCTAAACTTCAGAAATAAAATTTAAAATCACTTTGAAGTAGCTCTTTACTGGGGGACTGAGTTTTGTAATTTTCCGGTGCTACTTACTTTAAAGCTCGTGCCAAAGCTCAAGTCAAATAATACCCGGGATTTTAAAAGTTAACAAGACTATTTATACAGTTTCATATAAAAATATTTATTTTTCTGTATTTTCAAATAGAACTAATGGCCGCCTGCGACTTTGTTTCTGTAAACTGAAAAACAAACTTTGAATAATCGTCTCTTAAAGCAGTTGTAGAAGGTCAGTGGTATACGTTATGTCAAGAACCTACGTTATAAAAGCATCGCTCAGGTACCGCGAGACGGCATCAGTCTCAACATAGTAAGTTATTGTCGTTATAACAGTTCAGTTGACGTTAATTTCAATTCAATATTATTATTTCACTTTTAGATGCCTGTCGTAGCGCAGAGGCACAAATTTTGACTGTAAAATCGACTGGTTGTGGGTTCGATCCCCACTCGAGAAAATGAAATATTTATTTACATTTATATTTTTATATCTTCGCTCTCATGCCGAGGCAAAGTTACGCCACTCAGCACGCAATGCCTCCAGAATTCGGTGGAAAGTGGGGAACGTACTGTCTTAAGACTAGGTTCCCTCTGCCTGCTGTGTGCGTGATACAGCGTGAAGCTGATTTATTTCATTTGATTTGATTTTATTTTGAATGAATTTGGTCAAAGCTCATACACACACTCACATATTGTGAATCAAAATCCACTATAGGTGTCGCTACTACACATTTTTTATCTTTATAAAAAATTCGATCTTATAAGATCATTTTATTATAGTTTTCTAATAATTTCATTATAGTTATTTTATATTTGGTTTATCAATAAATATTACGTTGAATACTGAAGAATATGAGAACGTAGTGTTATAACAGAAACTTCTCTCTAGACACCCGGAGAAAAAAAAAACCATAATTTATCAATTTTATTTTAACTTAAACAAAAATAATTTTAACCTTTGTGGTTTTATACTTCGGGGAAAACTCCCAAGTTTTAATACACAAGATGACAGTGAAACATAAAAAGTAATTAGCGTCGTTTGAAGTCGGTTAAAGTTTAAACAAAAAAAAATATTCTGCTTCCTGACAGCGGTGATTAAGTAACAAAGAGCTAGCATGTTTTTTGTTCTCATTAAAGTAACTGTTAAATTTTATTATGCTGGAATAAAATGTACTGTTGCATGATAATTAAGGTGTTTTATTCCAGTTGATATTTTTAAACGTATGTGAAAAATTATAAGCAAAATAATAAACAAAAGATTAAAATAATATTTTGAAGTCCAGGTCGTGGATTTGATTCCTCCTCGAGAAATTGAAACATTTAATAATTTTCATTTCCTCGCTCTGGTAGGCAAAAGGTGGCGTTAAGTTCCGGCACTAAATACGCATTGCTTCCAAAATCCGAAGAAAAGTGTGAAACGGAAATGTCTTAATAGAAACGAAGTGTCTAAATATTGGGTCCCCAGGTTCCTTCTGACTACTCACCCATACCTATACATGATATATTGTTTAAATATATATTTTTGTCTATAATATTTAGCTTTTATCAGGAATTCATAACAAAAATATATTTTAAGCTACTAATAGAAATGATAAAATAATGCCTCGTAATCCATTTACAATCTATTGTCAATACAGCTCTGTGAATTTAAGGGCTTAAAGCGTTGATGAATACACTAATTCGGATGAAACAGTAATATTCTTCTGATATCATAAATTTAAATGCTGTTATAATTGTGTAGAGATATTTGTTTAATAAATTTTGATAAAATTTTATTAAAATGTAGTTCGTATCTTGGACTAGACGTCGTCGCCCCCAATTTTGTTTTCTATGGTCTTTATAGTGCAAAATGGAAAATTCCGTTTTTTCCCTTACACTTAGGAATTTTAGAAATTCTCTGTATCGAGAATGTAAATAGATACCAAATTTCTGAGTCCAGTAGGTCCATGCGTGTGTTATCTCTCAGTCAGTATGCAACGGAGGAGTTTTACAAAAAATAAATTAAAAATGGCCTTCACGCTGTATCCCGCACACAGTAGGACAGGCAGAGGGAACTTTGTGTCACTTCGTTCCCCCCTTTCTACCGAATTCTGGAAGCATTGCGCGTTGAGTGGCGGAACTCAACTCCGCACAAAAGCGAAAAATTGAGCGAAAATAAAAATTTAAACAAATATTTCATTTCCTCAAGTGGAGATCGACCCCACAACAAGCTAATTTTACAGCGACGTTGTGTCGCACCCAAAAACACAGTTACTTGAAGTGGCGTGTCGCGTGACGTAGCGTGTCGGGATGATTACTGTCGTGACGGTGAGTGTGCACACTAACGTGTCTTGTTGTGGCGTGCTCTGGCGTTTTTTATGAACGTATTTAACGAAACTTTGCCGCATTCAAACAACCATAATATTTTATTCTGATTCGGATAGGGATTTTGATGAAGACCTTCATTTTCTTTTAACAATGAAACTTCTAGAGGGCACAAAAAGAAAAGAAGACATTGAACAGAAGATCAAATGATCCTTGTACTCTTTACACTTTGAGTCATATATAGCGTTTAGTGGACGTACAAGTTCAAATACTAGTGCCGTCGAAGCTGATACTTTTAGCCTCAGGGTTCTAATGAAGGTAGCGTTGGCCTTATAACGTGTTTGATTCAATCTCGTGGTGTGCTTGTACCTGCTACACACGTAACGATATATCTTAACGATTTCAACCTATGCAGATAAGTCGCACATTCATAGTGCTTCCATACGACCGCCAGTTCTCCATAGAAGCTCACGCAGGAAACACGTCGTCTACAATGGAAAATGATGATGTTTTGGCGATACTAGGTCTGATTTAACTATTTTCATTTTTTCAATTAATTTTCTTTCTTTTACCATGTAACACGTAACCATCCTGGTGGATGTTAGACGAACAAATATATTAACACTAAGTTCCCTCTGCCTACCCGTAAAGCAGGAAAAATTATTTCTTTTTTAATAGATATTGATATTAATCATAATATTATAAGCATTACATATATCAGCTTAGATAAAATTTTGTGTGTGTTCTTAAATATCTATATAGTAAGCCATATTTACAATGAACGCCATATTGAAAATTAAGACGCTTATCTCTAGAGTATCTTCCTTTAAAAAAAATATGGATATCATTAAAATTTAATCTATTACAAAATTTTAAAAACGTTCCTTAACGGTTATCTTTATAATAACCAAAACGCTTCTCGAAACAGTCACTTAAGCAAAATCCTTTGGGAACGAAAAATAAAAGGAAATTCTATATCAAAAATAGCGAAGCTTGTGAAATTATTATTCTGTCACGAGTAGGGCAAAAACTAAACTTATTATCCACCCGCACAATTCAGAATTCAAACTGAAGCAAATGAATAGCTTTTCCCTTCTACTTTAGGTGTAGAAGAGGTATAATTTATGAGGCAATGCCTAATTTTAAGCTTTTGGACAGACAAATTCAAACTAGGTAAGATACGGTTTATTGTAACCAAAGGTTGAATTTGTGTAAAAAAGTATAAAAAAATTGTGTATATACATATTCCTGAGCAAGGATTAAACCGACAACCATTCATTAATTTAAACTTATAAGCAAATACTAAAATATATATTAAAAATTTTATAGATCTTAGCATATTTAGCCACCCTGCTAGTACTAGTTTTATTTACAGCTTCACGCTGTATCCCGCATGTAACAGGGTAGACAGAGGGAACTTAGTGTCAAAGTACTCCGTTCCCCACTTTCCGTTTCCGATTTTTTCGAGGCATTTGAGATGTGACGGAACTGAACGCCGGGCTTTTGCATTGGTGCCAGGGCGAAGAAATGACAATATTAATAAATAAAATAATAAATTCCCTCGAGTGGACATCGAACCCACAACCGTCGCGTTACAGTCACACTTTTGTGCCTCTGCGGCACGGTGGCCTCTATCAATAGTACTTACTAGTGCCAATGCCATTTTATTGATGTTACAGTACAATATCGAATTAAACCGATTTTTAATATCATGCTAATACATGATAAAAATTAAAATCTGTAACTGAATGTTGATAAATGATTATTGAGAGTTTGTTGTTACGTTATATTTATTTTTTTTATTTATTTTAACCTTCGCGTTGCATTCCGCACGTAGCAGGGTAGGTACAGAAAATTCGGGAACCTAGTGTTAAGACATACTGTTCCCCACTTTCTACCGAATTCTTGAGCCATTAAGTGTTGAGTGGTGGAATTCAACGCCGCGCTCTGCCTTACGCCAGACGAATTAAAAATATAAAATTCATCAATCATTTAAAAGTAATAATTAAGGTGTTTAATCTTATTTACGCTTTTGATTATATATTTGGGCAGTGGATGAGGACAAAAACTGGACCATCTCTTAACATTAGGTTGTCTCTCCCTACCCTACTTATTATATGCAGAATATATCGTGAAGTTAAAAATAAATAAATATTTAATTATTATTTTTATTTCCTAAAGAAGCCTTAAGTTTTTCACCATTCAGGAAATATTACTAAAAAACATATCTGAAAAAATGTGATAGGACGAAAATAATTGTTGATATAACTCAAACTTGAGATAATATTTATACAGAACTAAATGGAATGGAAATAATAAGACGAGAAAAGAAACATCGATGGTTCTTCAATATTATTCAATGTATTGTTTTAAGCCTCATATTGTATCGGCATATAGTAGGAATCTAGGGTCAAGACTCTCCGTTCGCAACATTGCATTCTGAGTGGAGAAATTCTACGCCACGCTCACAATTTCAAATTGAACCCACAACCATCTCATTTATTGTCGTTGTACCATTGAGCCACCATCATCATGACATGAACTCATCGATATCCTCTATAGAAATTGCAGTTTAAATACCCCGTTAAGAAAAAAACTCTAAAGCAACTTCATAATTTCCTTCATCTAAAGTAGAGAACAATTGTAAACAAAATATAAACAAATGTCAAATTTAAAGTAAAGAAATACAAATATTTATATATTAACTTTGAGAGGTTGATTTTATTTCGATTTTAGGCTTAAAAAGATTTTCGTTTCACGTGAACGATATATCTGTTCCTGGCGCGAACCCAAACAAAAACTGCTATTTTGCTTTGCAAGGTGTTCACTTACAAATTGTATCTATCAACTTCATGCCAGTACTCGTACGTATTTGACTTGATCTTTTACCTTTTAATATTGAAATTCAAACGTAAAATATACTGGATTTTGGAATTCCGAAAGCTTTATACCGCTTTGGTGTCGTCAATTGATCGTGAAAGGTCAGTTTTGTCAGTTGGATTTGAAATACTGTAGTAAATTGAGAGAAGCTGATGTGGGATTTAAAACGTGTTTCTAAAATAAAAGTTTGAACTACTTTAAAACACAGTAGACAATTCGGTGGAAGCTGGAGAAAGTAGTGTCTTCACACTAGTTTCCAGGGGAAAACTAATGTAAAGACATTTGAAAAATTCTGAAAAAGGAATAATACCTATACATTGACTGATCCACTACATGAACTGGTACTTTGGTAATTTTTTAGGGTTCCGTTCTCAAAAGATAACAATGGAACTACTTACTACTACCCGTGACCTACAGTTATGAAATTTAGCACGAAGTGAAAACTTCCAATATAAATAAATCCGAACAGTTAAAACTTATGGATATTTCATAGAATAATTACAAATTTGTTTGACAAAATGAGTGCATATGCCCGAAAAGTCAAGTTTGGCAACTTTAAAAGTTGTATCGCTATCCCGTTGAACTACAATTCTGAAATTGGTGCGGAAGTCTCGGTGGGCACGTCCAACTCGCACTTAACCGTTTAGTTTTATTCTTCAGTAATAGGACCGAACCCACAACGTAAATACAATGAGCTTCTTCCCATATTCGCTAAAATTAAAATATTTTTTATGATTTTATAATCTCCCGCTTATAGCAAGGTGGCAAAAGAAACCAGGACCTAGTGTTAAGACTCTCCATTTTCATTAAGACACTTTCAAAATATTAAATATTTCATTCTTCCAAGTGGGAACCAAAGTCACAACCGTAGCACCGACGCACCCTTATGCCCCTGCACCACAACGGCCACAAATATAAATAAAAATAAAAGTTTAACAAATGTAAAATGAAATTCGGTACTAAATTTTGTATGTAAAAAAAATAATCCACATATTTTGTTTATTCTAAAGCGCTTTAGCAAAATGCCACACGCTACTACCTTTACAACTCAAGTGATAGCAAAAGTTGTTTATAAAGTGCAAAAATTTTACTGTGGCAGGATGGAAACGTATAGTTTAATTGGCTACAGCGTTTGGATTGTATCCATAAAGTGTTGGTTTGAAGCCTGATATGTTTGTAATTTTAATAATACCATAGACAAACATGTGACGAAGTTTTAATTAGCTTAAATTTTGTTGATATTTTTTTTAGGATTCGTATACATAAAACGGGACTCTATTGCCTCACTGTACGTTCGTTCGTATACCTGTCTGTCACCATCATACATAAGATACATCTATGAAACGTTAAAATCCTTATGAAAGTTAAAAATTTTACAACTCATATATTTCTGTTACCGCTGTAACAATTTAATTGTGGCCAGTTGTGACGCAGGAGCACAAGAGTATAACTGTAAGCGCGATGGGTCGTGAGTTCGATTCACATTCGAGGAAATGAAATATTTAATACTTCCATTTTTTCGCTCTGGTATCGAGGCAAAGCGCGGCATATACATGCAATGCCTCCAAAATTAGGTGGAAAAAAACGGGGCGAAGTGTTTTAATATTTTGCTCCCTCTGCCTACACTGATACTGTGTAAAACAGGGAAATATATTTAAAAACATATTAAAATAAATATTTAAGGAGGCTCTCATACAATAAACCTGTTTTACTCATTGGATTAAATAATAGCACAGAACAGTGCGTGAGTCCGACCTACTTTTGGAATTATTTTTTTTAGCTTTACATATTATCCTACATAGCCAGTAAGAAGACAGAAACCAGTTGTCAAGAAAATATATTCTAAAATTTCTGCTTATGTCCGAGACATCGAGATCGGAAGTTAAATTTAAATATGCTCCTGGGTGTGATTGAACCCACAATAATCGGGTTTTCAGTTAAACGCTCTCCTACTCCACCACAATGACCTCAATTATATTATAAAGTTATTTAATTAAATATTAATAAGTTTCGATTACATTCTAAAGTATTTATTTTCATTTTTTTTTATTTTTCACTTATACAAGTACAATTTGGTTAATTTTATTTTTTATTTGAATACAGGTACAAATGATAGATACAAATAATTATACTTGAATCGAGAAAGAACAAAAAAACTTTCGCATATTATTAATATTAAAAAGTTTCTTTACCTTCGCGCTGTATCCCGCATGTAGCAGGGTAGGCAGAGGGAGCCTAGTGTTCAAGCACTCTGCGGAAAGTGGGCACATATTCCGCTGAATTCTAGAGGCATTGTGTATTGATTGTCAAAAAGCAACACCACGCTTTACCTCTATACCAGAGTGAAGAAATGAAAACAAATGGAAATCTAACCCACAACCTGTCGCGTTACATTCGCACGCTTCTGCCCCTGCGCCACAACTGACTTCATCGAGTTCACCAAAAAGTTAAATAATTAAATAACTTTTTCAACTGCGTAAATTTCGCTACCTTTTATGTTTATAAAATTTAAATTACTTTGCCAAAAGTAACTTTAGTTTTCAAGAAAATTCGCTGAATGCCTATTACTTATTAGTAATATAGCTGAGAGCTTTCCACCATTGTATTCTTTGATAGGATACTGATGTAAATAAATTTTTTAATACGCTGATTATTTTTTAATTTTAACATTTTTTATAGAATATTTATAGACATAGTGGACATGCATCGGGGCTTATCATCTGTAGACCAGACACAACCATCATCACGTGCATAGGGGCGGGATGAAATATTGGAGAAGTGGGATACCGGACTGAGTAATTGAGTGGCAGCCGACAAGCTCTTGAGGCAGCAACAACTCGCCCAAACCTCCGCCAGCGATTAAGCAGCCATCACGGCATCTTAAGTTTCCGCACTATACAGTTCCTTACGAGACATGGCTGGTTCGAGATGTACCTATGAGGAGATCACGGTGGAACAGGCAAGGGACTTTTCCCAACTCGGCTTTCGACAAAAACAATAGGACATTGGAGACTGGCATACATTACAATTGTCATATGCCACCGTAACACACGCTAGAGTGATTTACTTGGAAATTCTGGATACCTAGTTAGCTGATGCAAGTAGTTGAGCTCTACTCCGAGAAGGCTGTTAAAGATGAAGACTCCCGTTTCCATGGTTGATAGAAGATTACAGAGAGGTTTTAGTTGATATTCGAACGGCCCGCATGTGCCAATCCGTGAGCGTGTGACTTACCGGTGTGAGTCCCCACAAAGGTAGGTATCTTTTAGTGGACATCCTTACGTAACAGAAAGAATGAACAACTATTTTGTGTACAATTAATAGTTTACCAACTGCGCCACAATGGCGTTTATTATATTTTTTATTATCTTCACGCTGTACTCTGTACACAGCAGGGTAGGCAGAGGGAACCTACTGTTAAGCCACTCCGTTTCCCACTTTCCGCCAATTACTGGAGACATTGCGTGTTGAGTGGCGGAACTCAACGCCGCGCTTTCACCTCGACACCAGAGCGAAGAAATGAAAATATAAATGTAAATAAATATTTCATCTCCTCGAGTGGGGATCGAACCCATAACCAATCGATTCACAGGCCCACTTTGTGCAGTTGCGCCACGACTGGCATTTATTTCGTTTTATTTAAAAATTAAGTTGCGCAATCGTTTCAGTATATAACATTTTTTATTCAAAAACGAAAACGAATACAAAGCGAAAATATTATCTTAAAGCTGCGTATCATTATTTCAGTACATATAAGTATGACTTGTTTAAAAGTTGCCATTTCGACGAGTTTGACCCAAAATTAAAGAGCGCAACGTTTGCGTTTCAAAAGTTTTTCTTTTGAACGCTCAAATACTGTATTTTAGTTTCTAGGAATTATCCTAAAATTCTAAATAGAAGTTTATGAAAAATTNTATTAATGTTATTATTTATAATATTATAGTAATATATATTTTTTTTCTTTATCATTATCAGCCATTTAAGTTTGAGCGTTTTGCCCTCAGAACTCGAGATAGAGGCATACAGGGAAAAAAGGAGAGCTCTGCAAGTGGCCTTTTTAGATCTCTAGAAAGTCTTTCATTGTGTGCCTCGTCATAAATATTTTCACCAGATTCGAGACAGTATCACAATCATATTTGCTTACTGTGCTACTGTGACGCACATAGCAGCGTAGGCAGAAGGAACCTAGTCTTAAAATACGTTCCAATTAAACACTTCGGCTCCCCTCTTCCCACCGATTTCTGGAGGCATTACGTGTTGAGTGACAGAACTTAACTTGACTTAACTACACTTTGCCTCGTTACGACAGATGAAATGAAAATATTATATATTATACTTATTTAGAAAACGTATAAAAATTTGAACGTAGCGGGACTCGAACCCGCGCCTCCTGGCAACCGACCAGGTCCTGGTCGGTTGCCAGGAGGCGCGGGTTCGAGTCCCGCTACGTTCAAATTTTTATACGTTTTCTAAATAAGTATTTTTCTTTCCTAAGTGTGGAATAACACTTTAAAAATGTTTAAAAATATTATATATTTTTTTTTTCGAGTGGGAATAGAACCCACGACCTGTCGCGTTTCCAACAACACGCTTGTGCCCCTGCTCCACGATTGGCCTTACATAACGATTTATAATGAAAATTTTATCAAACAAATAATAAAACTATGAATTTCATTGATTTATATTGAAATACAAACTGTTCTATATCCAATTAGACTTTTACAAGTGCTTTTGAAGCATCAATTCACAAAACGTCAGTCAAGTTAGTTTATTGTTATGGTTCAATTCTATTCGCTCGGAAGGTAGATTATAATCCACTTGTTAATTAAATATTTGAAATTAGAAAAGAAATTACACAGTGTTAGTAATGAACGGAGGGATTTATCACTAAGGTTTTCACCTACCAGACACAGACGTAACACAGGGGCACAAGCGTGCGACAGTAAACGCCACAGTTTGTGGGGTTTTTTTTATTTTATTTTTTTGGGAAAGGAGTGGCTTAATACAAGGTTCCCAGGATCCTTCTACCTACATTGCTATCTGTGGGATATAAAGTGAAGTTAAGAAAAATACATATTCATGTTCTAAGTAAAACAAAGCACAGCATTTTGTTTTTCATCATAACTCACAATGTCTCGAACTTGAGTAAAATAAAGTACCTTATTATTAGATTCTCTTTGCCTACCCAATTATTATAAAGTGACGCGTAAAGCTAATGAAAAGAGGTAAGTATGTATGTATATATAAACCATGGATGGTACATGCTATAAGAGAGACAGGGAGTGACCTCGGTCGACTTTCTAGAATACGTAAAGAGCACGAAGACTGCTGAAGCTATGTATCAGAAAGTTGATGCCCTTTGACAGTGAGGAACCGTAGTGTCTGGGCAGAGTATGTCCTCTTTGTCTACCCCACAAGGAATAAAGCGTAACGCTAAACAAATGAAAGATATATAAGTATATATGCAATATGCAAAGACACCTACTACACTGACTTTGTATATATAAAAATGAAGAAAATAAAATTCAATGGGATGTGTGGAATGGAAGCGTCTTAACACTAGGTTCCTGGGTTCTCTCTGCCTTGTGTGCACCTTATGTGCAAATTACAGCGTGAAGCTAAAAGAAAAGAAAATCAGATATATGAAGAAAATAAGTTAAAATATTCACTGTGGCAGAATTTTCTTTTACAATGTATGCTTTGTACCTGTACTAATTTGATTGTCTTCCAGAACACAGGTCAAAATATAAGTAAACAAAGTTAGGATTAAACGTACTTGACATATGTTTGTGTTTAGAGAGGCGGATTCTGTTTCCAGGAATTGTAGATCAAAAGGGAATGTAAAAATCCCTCTTTTATATATAAAAGAGGAATTTATACATAGAACGAGGATTTCTTTAAGCTTTTCATGTTTATTCAGTTTTTTGCATTGCTTGTATAGCAATGTGACGATTGTGGTACAGTTGGAATATTGTGACATAATTGAGACGTAAAAACTGTGTAGTATATTATTGTGATCTTTTTTCTAGCTTCACGCTGTATCCCTCATATAGCCAGCAAGCAAAGGGAACCTAATAATAGGATACTCTGCATTTCTACTCCTTCCCGTATTTTTAAATTTATAGTTATATATCGATTATATATATTGTTAGCTAATGAAAGTTGAAGGAGGCAGGGCCCAATAAGCGATCGCACTGATCAGGCATCGGCTGACGATTGCACCTGCGGGTCGGAACTTTATTTTTAATAATTTTAATGTGGTTTACTTGTTGTTTAGTTTAGAATTGTTAAGAGAATTTGAACTGCCAATAAAACTAACCTATTATTTTTCCTACGATATCCGCAATCCATCATTGGATCAAGCCTCTGTCTTTTTAGCGGTTTACGCCTAGTATCTTCCCTCTTTTGAGCTTCTTGCGCCACGGTTGCATATTTTGGCGTTAGTTGACGTCTTGGAGCTCGAGTGCGAACTTTTTTGCCTTATATCACTCATGATAGACAAAGTAGATATTACCTGGATTCCGAATATCGTAGGAAAATAATATGTTGATGTTATTGGTAATTAAATCTATTCTATAGGCCGCCTGTGGTGATAGTCACTCTGTGTGGTTAACCTTAGCGTTTTCATATTTTTTGTTATTAAAAGTCTAAGAAGCCATTACAAGTGCCAATTACAAAAAAAATATGTCTTTAATTTGTTAATCTTGTAACTAAATTTAAAATATACAAAAAGTTTTGTTGTAATAAAAATAAGCAAAACCAATCGTTAAATTAGATTAAGCTTGAGCATTTTCATTGTTACTTAGTAAAGCCAGATAAATTTAGAAATGGGTGTAGGTATATAATTTGCGATTGTCGTGGCCCAGGGGGGTAAGGGTGTCACTGTAATGCGATGGTTGTGGGTTCTATCCCCACTCGAGGAAATGAAATATATATTTAAATTTATAATTTGAAAAGTGTAGGTACGCCAGATAAATTTAGAAATGGATGTAGATTTGTAATTTGAGATTATCATGGCCCAGGGGGATAAGGATGTGACTGTAATGTGATGGTTCGATCCCCACTCGAGGAAATGAAATATTTATTTAAATTTATATTTTAAAAAGTGGGGAACCGAATATCTTAACACTGTAATGCTGGAGGATAGAACGCTGAAAAGGGCGACATGCCTGGAGAGCATTCTGCAATCTACATCGTTGGGTGCATGGACGGTATCTAAGATATCGGTATCTAAGATAATGTGGAACAGTATTTCTGGATATGGTAAAACGACAGGGTTAATGGAAAAATTTGATTAGGACGGGGACACAGAAACGGTCAGTGAACTTTGACAAAGGGAATCTGGTAAAAACTCTAAACTACGGTCTGGTAAACGAGTCGGGAGGGAATTTTAATAAATGCAACCGCCTGATAGTAGACGAGGCCTAATGAATTACTTTGGAGCGATAGAGATGGCAGCCAGAATTTCTGGAGCGAAAGAATTTTTTTTTGAAATGAGAGATGTGAACCAATTACCGTATAAAGACCTAGAAAACCTCTTCGAAATGTTCTACCGCAGACCGCCACAATATTTTTGCATCAGCCAGAACATGCTGATTTGATGTAATCAAAGAAGTATCATGGACGTCGCCTAAGTCCTACGAGAGATATACCATAGATAATACTCTTCGCAATGGACAGTACCTTCCCTTTTTATTAAAAACATCAAGGCGACAACAGTACTGAGAGATTTGAAAGATGCCCTTTACTTCACTTTTACACAGTAGGGGAAAAATCACTTAGCAACGACGGATAGAGAAGAAAAACGAGCTGCAAGGACTCCTGACCAGCGGGAGAGTCGTAATAATAAAAATATATTTAAAAAAGAAGAATGACAAAAACTTTAAAAGACCACTACATTATTTAAGCCTTCCAGAACTCAATACCTTAAGCTTACCAGTAATCGACGTTCGATGTTCACGCATAAATATTGTATGAGCGCTAGACAAGATGTGGCCAGAGAATATTCTATTTTATTTTAAGATGTTTCAATAGATAGTGCTTTTAACATTATGGGAATAAAGGATCTGCAAAGTTTAAGAGAGGCTAATAGATATAGTCCTTTTTGGTGTCATTTTTTACATAAATTTGAACCAAAAAACCGTAGAGTAGAGTTCATTCTTCCATACTAAAAATTTTGCGTAAGGTACAAGAAGATAATCGCGGCCACTTAGACGCCTAATTTATTATTTGTTTCGTCTTTCAACGGATGTTTTCGGCGCTTCCTTCAAGGCCTCTTTGAATTGTTACTTTGGCTCACGCGAAATAGCTATAATTTTATAATATACGCAAAGTGAAACATCAAAAGGTATCTTTTTAATATGAAATTTTCAGGTTTTCTACGCAAGTAATAAGTTGAATATAATTGTTTTGCTTTGTATACCAATTTAGAATGTTTAAAGGTAAAATATATTATAAGATACCGCTGTGTAGTTGAGATGAATTGACTAAAGTAGGATATTGGTTCAAATTCTTAGAGGGAAAATATTAAGATATTATACAATAATTTATCTAAAGCTAGTGGCAGAGCAGCCTTACTAATGAAAATGCTCGAAGACTGAAAATATCATAAATAGATATTTTCAGATTAATAATCCCATTCATATCAACCGCGTGTATAAAATCCCATTTACGCATTTAGGGCGTCGTAATTATTACATTTTACTCCTATTAAAAGTTTAAAGCAACTAAATAAGAAAAATATTTTTAGTGTCACGAACATGGTAAGGCAGGCAGAAAGGACCTGGTAACCTATTGTTAAGACTCTCCGTTCCTCACCTTCCGCTGAATACTTGAGGCATTGTTGAGTTGCGGAACTCAACGCCGCGCTTTGCCTTTTTACCAGAGCGAGGAACTGAAAATATATAATATTTCAATCGGACCCATGACGCGTGCGCACTGTGTACACTTACTCCTGCGCCACAAAATCTTCAAATATTAGAAAAATAAGAACAAAACAGCATAAAAATTCACCTAATATTTATATATATCACATTAAATACGTCATAGCGTAGCGTAACAACATCTAACTGTATTTTTTTCTATTCCGTTAGCTTGGTCACAAGATGCAGTCCACACAACACCCGTTGGATTCCGCCGCTTTTCTTATATTTCAAAAATTATGCGATAAGTAAAGTAAATATTTCAAAAATTATGCGATAAGTAAATAGTTACAGTTAACCTACAAAATGTAAGAGTCAACGTGTACTCAAAGTTAATATGCGTACCAATGTTCCTTGAACAGAGCGGAATATTCAAAATATTGGCTTTATGCCTTTCCCTAAATTTATTGGCATATTCCCTTATTCGTTGTTTTTACTTCCAATACATATTTGGAAAATAACACAAGCGTATAATTATAGTGTGTAGATACATTCCATTTTATGTATATTTAATAACTTTTTCCATCTTGTTACAGCTGTACGTTTTTCTCATATAACAGTGTAAGCGGGGAAAATCTACTCGCTGTTCCCCATTTTTCCTCGCAAATTAAAGACATTGTGTATTGGCTGTTGGAACTCAACGCCGCGCTTGTCAGAGTAGAAATAAAAATAATTCCCCAAGATGGGATTGTACCTACAATCAACATGTTTACTCTTAAACACTATCCTACTGCACCATGCTAACCTCTGTTTTATTCCATTCCAAAAAGAACATAAATTACAGTATTTTTTTTCAGCTTCACGCTGTATCCAGCATACAGCAGGGTAGGCAGGGGGAACCTAGTGTTAAGACACTCCGTTCCCCACTTTCTACCGAATTCTGGAGGCATTGCGTGTTGAGTGGCGGAACTCAACACCACGCTTTGCCTCGACACCAGACCGAAGGAATGGAAATATAAATTTAAGTAAATATTTCATCTCCTCGAGTGGGGATCGAACCCACAACCAGTTGGTTTAAAAGTCACACCTTGTGCCGCTGCGCCACGACTGGCCTCTACAGTAATATATTATTAACAAATGTTAAACCACTGTTCCATTTTTTATATAGAACGGTGTACATTCACATTTTATTTGAATATATTTAAATTTAATATATTTAACATTACTAGTAAAATTCTCAGAGTTGATTTGAACTCGTTATCTATTAGCTGTAAATCAAAGTAACCACTATATAGAGTACAGACAGAGATAGAGTACAGATATAGAGTTATATAAAAGCAAGATTAAACAGTAATAAAAATCCGATAAGATTTCATTTATATTTAAATTAGATATTTGTTTACGCACCTAATAAGTGACGTTGAATATTATCTTCTATCTAAATAGAAAAAGTAAATAACTTTTTTTTAGCTTCACGCTGTATACTATAGTATACAGCAGCAGGGTGGGAACCTAGTGTAGACACTCCGTTCCCATTAAGATACATTTTCTCCCCATTTTCCACCGAATTCGGGAAGCATTGCTTGTAGAGTGGCGGAAATCAACGCCGCGGTTTTAGTTATTTTACTTAATTATTTTGTTTATCTTATGTATGTTTATGTACGTATATTTTTTTAAGTTGTGACCCAGGAGCACAAGTGTGTGACGTGGCGGTTGTGGGTTTGATGCCTGCTTGCGGGAATGAATTATTATTATTAATATTTTCTTTCATTTCTTCGCTCTGACACCAAGGTCAAAGCCCGCCATTGAGTTCCACCACTCAACACGCCTCGAAATATACTGCAGAAAGTGGGAAGCGTAGTGTCTTAATACTAGGTTCCTTCTGTCTACCCTTCTTTGTGGGGGATACTACGTGAAGCTGATGTTAATTTTTGTTTATATGTACTTGCACATACATATAATATCAAACAAATAATTATTATATAACATACGGAATCTTAGCATCACAATGTCAATTACTAGATCACGATCGTTATATAATATAACGTGTCACTTATGTTTAAACAATATTTCGCACATTTATAGAATATCCTACAAAACTAATCATAATATGATTAAGTGCAAGAATTGTAAAAAAAAACAGAATAAAACATAAAAATCTTATGGATTACTACTAAATTAATTTTAGCTTCACATGTATCCCGTATAGAGTAGGTAGAGGGAACCTAGTCTTAAAACACTTCATTTCCCACATACCGCCCAAATGTCACACGCTGCACTTTGTCTTCTTACCAGAACGAGATACTAAAATTGACTAACTCGATTTAATAAAAAAAAAAATAGCTTCACGCTGTTTGCCGCACACAGCAGGGTAGGGAGAGGAAACCTAGTGTTAAGACACTCCATTCCCCGCTTTCTGCCGAATTCTGAAGGCATTGCGTGTTGAGTGGCAGAACTCAACGCCGCGCTTAACCTCGACACCAGAGCGAAGAAATGGAAATATAAATGTAAGTAAATATTTCATCTCCTCGAGTGGGGATCGAACCCACAACCAGTCGGTTTTGCAGTCACACCTCGTGCCACTCACACACGCCACGACCGGCCTCTACACGAAAATTCTCCTTCTGAAATCAAACCCACAAACATACTGATACACAATGAGCTCATGAAACAAGGTACTGTAAACACTAAGTTCTAACGTAACACTGGTACATTCACTCGAACTTGTAATATTAAGCTATAAGTTCTAGGAGGAGTTTAGTCACTCAACACGTATTAGGAATTCAGTGGAAATTGGGAAACGGAAGTATTTTAATGAGGAATGGAGTATCTTAACATTAAGTTCCCAGATTTCCTCAGCCTACTCTGCTGCTCAAGTGGGAATCAAATCTATAGTCATTGCGCTTACCATCAAACTTTGTCACACTTCGTTCCATCATAGAATTTGATCACTTTCCAAATTAATGAAAAACCTAATGTAATACCAAATTTCAAGTGCAGGGGTATTGACAACAGCGAAATAATTGATATCCACAGTCAAGCGCTTGTCTCTAGTACTGTACATATGGGGTCATACAAGGACGAATATGTTGCAGTTAATACTATATTCAGATTATTGCTAAAGTGCCTGCAAATATTTTTTTTGTATTTCATTATATCAAATAAAAGGTAGATTCTAATGAATAAAATTCTAAATGTTGAATTCCATAGATTAGTCATTGAACAAACTGAAATGTGAATTAAAACAAATTTAAAAACAAAAAGTCATAAAACATATTTTTTGCATCGAAATGTTGAAATTAAACTATCACTTATCTTATACAATAATAGGTGTAATATTTTTTTAATTTTATTATTTTAAAACTTTATTATATCTTGTAAATAAATTTATTTTAGAGATAAAAACATTTCTCTTCCGAAATACGTTTAAAATTGTAGAAATTTCTTAAAAAAATATTTTACATTCATTCCGCCTTTTACTCACAAAATATGTATGTGTTTTTGAACAACATGCGATATTCTTTTTACTTTGCTATTTGCCCCGTTAAAAATATTCTATTATTAATATATAAATAGAGAAAATTGGAAAGCTTATAATTATTTTGAAACCAATATTGACGATAAAATTTGCAAACTATTTATAAAGTTATTGATATGGTTGTAGATTTGATAAATTTATACTTAAAAATATAATTATAATTAGCATATATAAATTGAAAACATATGTTAAGATGGTTAAAATTAAAATTGATTAATTTAAAAGGTTAAAAATAATCCTATCAAAAATAAGTGTTTTACCTTTACCTGTGCCAATTTTCGTTTAAATCTATTGAGCCATTCGGTTAACATCTAAATACTTTAAAATTTGTTCAGCAGTTACCGAAAATAAATTATATAATATTTCTTTAGTTAAACGCCTAAATGCCTCCACCAAAATGCCAATACAAACAAAAATATTTTTATACGCACTGTCTTTCAGCATGTTGCGTTTAAATGTAGCTCAATGCATCGCACGTACGTTGTAACAATAAATACGGGATATTGATGGCCTGTCACGATCTGTACTACGCTGACTGTTCAATCTTTTTTATATATATACAGGTTATTGTTATTCTATTTTTATTACTAAAGAAATTGATATGTTTTGTAGCTCTTGCTTGTTTTAGTAGACGTAAAATAAGGATAAGTCATGAAATTATTGAAACTCCTTAAACAAATTAATCGCGTATATTTAATACTTATAATCTTTTAGAAACCTATCGGGTCGAACTTTTTATAGTAGTCCATGGTCATGAGTATCTACTCATCAAGCAGCCTCAATCTTCAGGTGGTATTAGTTTTTCAGTCGCTATAATTATTTTATAATCAATATACCATCAACGATTTCCTAGTTAGCAAAAATCAAATATTTATTAAGCCAATTCAAAGCCACATTTTCTCTTAAGTAGTCAAGAATAATTAAAATATAATCGTAACCTCAAATATGTGTTATACCCAGAACTATAGAGTGTAATTATAAGCTGGTCATCATCAATCGATATCAATCAAAAGAGAACAAAGTGATGATGTTTAAATTTTAGGTGTTAAATTCCTGTAGTATATTATTTTAGGAAAACGCAAACTAAAAAGTATTTTTTATATAAAAAAATAAAAATGTAAAAATATGGCTCCGGGCTCCGTATTTTTAAAGAAAAAAAGAACCCTAATAAGATCACTTTGTTATCCGTCCGTCTGTCTGTCTGTCTGTCAAGAGCCTTTATTTTAGGAACATTTGGAGATATCAAGTCGAAATTCAAATTATATACCTAAATCTACAGCCACATGATTTCCTGAACAAAAACGTATTTCTACATTTACTTAAAAAAATGACCGTTTACCGTATTTGGACACTAGAGAGAAATCAAAATTAATAGAGTACTTACAGTACTGCCTACCGGTTGATCTAAAATTTTGAAAAAATCTGAAAACTATACATTTGTGGTTAAATTAAAAAAATAATAGCCTTAAATAGTAACAAACGCGTATTTTCGACACAATAAATGAAATCAAAATCAATAGGGTACTTCCGGTTAACCTAGAATTATGAGATTTGGCAGCTAACAATTACAAATGTTACTTGCTTAGAAAAAAAAATCTGAAAACTATATATTTGTGGTTGGATTCTAAAAAATAATAACCTTAAAAGGAGGGAAATATTTGGTATCAAAGCGCTCTGAAATGATGAAAGAGCTCTGGCTAAGCTAAGACTGAATTTCACAAAAATTTCGAGACCGCCAATCCTCCGAGCCTGACTCGCGCTTGTCCGGTTTGTTCCTGTTAAAATTTATAAATCAATAAACAAAGAACTACAATATTCAAGCGGCTTTATGTTACATAATAAATTGGGAATATACCAGGGAATACAAATATATCAGTAGTCAGTAAAAAAACACGCAAAATAACATGTTCCGAGTATTTTCTAGCACAGATATGATATTTAGAAAAAATAAAGACCAATATTTCGAAAATCGTAAAATTCGTTGTTTGCATTCTACATGAGGTATTAATATGGAAATGATCTGCTCCATCTTCTGTATCAGTTTCTCTATCCATCTATCATACACCTTATAAAT
Source organism: Heliconius hermathena (assembly GCA_013403705.1). Taxonomy (NCBI): domain Eukaryota; kingdom Metazoa; phylum Arthropoda; class Insecta; order Lepidoptera; family Nymphalidae; genus Heliconius; species Heliconius hermathena. The sequence continues at coordinate 52,152 of JAAIXJ010000124.1, read as the reverse complement.
ATATCCCAGATATTTTACAATGACATAGTTATTTTTATAAGCACCTTATTAGAGTTGTTATAAACAAAACTATTTTTAGACATTTTCTAAATTGCCTTATAAATCATTTAACTGAAACAAATTGGCTTTGATGGACGCGTGCGAAGTATGACGAGTGTATGTTCTCAGTTAGCGCTCAAGTGTGGATCGTTGGGTACCTACTGAGGAAGGTAAATATAAATATTTTTTTTATTTATTTAATTTGGATAATTTTTTTTTTATAATTAATTATAATTTGGTACAAAAGTATATTTTTGTAACTGATGTTTCTCAGTGCAGTAGAATTGATACATCGATTAACAATAATTTTAATGCATATACATATTTAAATAAAAATATTTTAACTGATAATATGAGGCCGCCGTGGCGCAGGCGTATAAACGTGCGACTCGAAATGCAACAGTTGGGTGTTCGATTTCCACTTGGCGGAATTAAACATTTAATATTTTCATTTCCTCGCTCTGGTAACAAAGCAAAATGCGGCGTTGAGTTTTGCCATTCCACACGCAATGCCTCAAGAATTCGACGGAAATTGGAAACAGCAGTATTTTATTGTAAATTTGAGTGTCCTATATGAGCTATATGCGAGACGCAGAGTGAAGCTAAAAAAAGAAGAATATATACATATATAAATCATGTGATTTTACTAATTTAAATTCTTTAAATAATTATATTAGGTACATTTAATAACATCTTAACTTAAATAACCTTCGTCGTCAATTTCATACATGCTTACAATTTTTGGAAAAATAAATAAGAGAATAGTGATAAATTAATCCTTTTAATTACTCATTCGTTTTAATTATATGATTAAAATATTAATAGAAATTACTGAAAAGGATTATTATATGAACAATATAATTATAATTATTTTCATTACTTCGCTCTAGAGTCTCGAGAGTCACGTAAGACCCAGCACGGTGTTGTGTTCCGCTAGTCAATAAACAATGCCTAGAAAATTGGGTGTATAGTGGGTTTTAGAGTAATTTAACTTCATGTATAGAAAGAAACAAATGAGATGATGAAAGCATAAAATGAAATATTTACTTAAACTTATATTTCCATTTCTTCGCTCTGGTGTCGAGGCAAAGTCTACCACTCAACACGAAATGCCTCCAGAAATCGGCAGAAAGTGAGAAACGGAGTGTCCTAACACTAGGTTCCCTCTGCCTATCCTGCTATGTGCGGGATACAGCGTGAAGCTGATTTTTTTTTATAAAAAGAAACAAAACAGATACCTGTAACCGAAAAAAACAAATTGCCAGTATAGTACATACAATGTGACAGCGAAATCAACAGTATAACTTTTCATACACAACTTTTGTTCCATATTCAAATGAAATCTCGATAGAATTTGTAATATGATAAGTTCAAAAACATAACAGTGTGATTGATGAAAATGTGTGGATGGATGGAATGTGACGTCATAATTTAGTTTAGTGCAGTTCGTCTCATTGCAGAGCAAATATTTTTAATTGTTCATTAAACGACTGTGTCATATTTTTATTCACGCTTATTACATCTCGTACACAGCAAGATAAATAGGGGAACCTGGGAACCTAATATTAACACTTTATGTTCCTATTAAGACACTTCCGCTCTTCACTTTTCGCTGAATTCTCGAGGCATTGCGTGTTGAGTGGCAGACTTATCACAGTAAGGAAAATTAAAATATTAAATATTTCATATTCTTTTCCCCAATGGGAATGAAACCTAAAATTGTCGCGTTAGAGTCGCGCCTGCGCCACGATGGCCCCTCTATATAATAATTCATTAGATACGTAAATAACGAAAACCAGAATAATATTATTTAAAAACCACATTATACAATAATTTAACATCACTTCTTGTTTGCTTAGATTTTTAATAATAAACACTGGTTTACTTTTGCTTATCATCTCACTGAAATACTTATAAATATATTATTTTATCATTTTTATAGTACTTTAAGAAGGTTTTTATCTTAATCATAAAATTCAATTTAATCTATGTTTTCACTAAATTAGATTTAATCTGTATAATTTTCTGTTGTTTCTAAAATTTGTTTTAAAAGTATAAATAAAAAATAAAAAACACTGACACGAAAAAATTACAAGCGTGCCCTTGCGCCGTGATGGTCAGCAAACTCGACGTTTGTGGGTTCGATTTTATTTCAGTACTACCACTCAACATGTAATGCTTCGAGAATTCGACTAAAATTGGAGAACGAAGATGTCTTAATGGAAGCAGAGTGTCTTAACTACTAGGTTTCCAGTTTCCCTCTACTTACTGTGGTATGTGCGGGATACCATCTGAAGTTATGTATTAAGGCCATTGTAAAGAGCCCAAATACGATACATGTGCTGTAAGAGGGCTAAGATTCGACATGATATTAGTTGCAGTATCAAGTCAAGGTTACCAAGGTTATGTATAGGCGATATTGTCGAAGTGACAGAATATAAAATATGGAGTCGATCAGTCTAATACTTACATCTACTCATTAAATAGAAAAGGGCTGATAATCTTCAAACATCTTAACAAATTTTCTTGAATCATGACTATAAACACTTTCGATTAAGTTACGTGTAAACAAAAAAACTAAATCAAAATCGATTCATCCCTTAGCGAGTTGCAATGCCACAGCAGATACACACTTACACCCCCCTATTTCCATCTGGGGTTAAAACTTTGAACACACCACCAGTTTTACTTTCCTCATGATGCAGTATACCTGCAAAAATTGTGTGTTTCATATTAATCAAAATAAATTCTTAAAACTTATGTACGCGTTTCAATAAATATATAAAATTACTACAGCAAAACCACGTAGTTCTTCCTAGTATAAGCAATTCAGCAATAACAGGTCAAATATAAAGTTTTCACGTCCGCGTGTAGCAAATTACATAATGACTGTCCAATCTCCATTTAGAATTAGATCGAATGTGAATCGACGATCGGTGAATTAATAACTAGAGTTAACCAATTTTCAATGCATTTGTCGACTTTTCGATGTTCTTTCTAGCTTACTATTTGTGTAGTTGAAATTTTGCATTATGTTTTGAAAAAAAAATAGTGTTTTAAAAATATGTTTGACTCTAAATAGATAAAAATTAATAAGTTCTTTGATTTTCACGATTATTATACATTTTAAATGAAATTATTTTAACCGGATTAATCGCGTATATTAAGTATTATACATTTTGGAAACCCGACGTTTCGAACACTTTGCAGTAGTCCGTCCGTCCGTCCGTCCGACCTGTGACCACGAATCCGCTATTAATCCAGTTAAAATAGTTTCATTTTAAATAGATATAAATTATGAAAGTTTCATGCAACGATTAACAGAATCCATAATTTTTTTTATTTGAAAATTCAGTTTTTAATATCAATATTAAATTTGACACAGTGAAACTTATGTGAATAATAAAAAAAAATATGATTCTATACAAAATACCTCGACGTGGATGGATTGAAAGCGAAAAAGTAATTTGTCACTTTAATCTCTATGTTTTCTCTTCAAATGAGTTGCGTGAAGTTTAAATATTTTTTTAGGTTCACGCTGTATTCCGCACACAACGAAGTAAGCAGAGGGAACCTTGTGTTAAAATATTCTTTTCCTCACTTCCCACCAAATTCTGGAGGCACTGTGTGTCGAGTGGCGGAACTCAACGCCGTGTTTTTTCCCGACGCCCCAGAGCAATGAAATGAAAAAAATAAATATTTCATTTCCTCGAGTGGGGATTGAACCCACAACCTGTCGCGCTTACAGTTATGAGTAGCCTCAAGTTAAAACATTTGTATATATAATGAGCTTACTTTATAATTAATTGACCAAATTGCCTAAGTACTTCTAAACTTTGGAGGACAAAGAAGGCTTTTAAAGAAGTACCATTTAAAATATGAGTATACATTTAAATATTTTGCAATTAATAAATTTTAAGACAGTTTAGGTAAAGAGGCCGTCGTGGTGCAGGGGCACAAGGATTTGACTGTAACGCGACGGTTGTGGGTTCGATTCTCACTCGGGGCAATAGCTTATTATTTCTTAATATTTTCGCTCTGCAATAAAAACAAACGCCTGGCGTTGAGTTCCGCCAATCAACACGCAATGCCTCAAAAAATTCGGCAAAAAGTCGAGTGGAAACGGAGTCTCTTAGTACTAGGTTCCCTCTGCCTACTCTGTTATACGCGGGATACAGCATGAAGCTGATTTATTTCATTTTAGTTACAGTAAAGTCTTTAGTAAATGTTACTTGCATATTACTTGAACAATTTTTACAAACAATAGTAATTAATGTAAGGCAGTTGAGAAGTGTCCAACAATGTACACGACAATTGTGGCTCAAATCCAACTCGGAAGAATGTCCATTTTTATAGTTTAAGTTTCCCGGACTAAATGTGCAAAGTGTGGTTTTACCAGGTTTCATAAGTTCTATTAGAAAGGCAATATTTCCAAATGAGTGGAATGCCCAAAATTTAGATGAACCCGTGACTTTAAATTCTCTCTGCCTTACCTAAAAATGTATAAATCACAACACTATGAAATCTGATCCTAAGAAAAAATCCGACAAGAAATATTAAAGGAAATAAGAAAAAGAAAAATGTATTATCCGAATCCCCAACTCACCTTTATAGTACGATTTCACTTGCCAAATAGAATTGATTAAAGGGAATTTCTCACCTAATTACGGGCATCGGACGTGTCACTAAGCTTTGTGATTAATCGCTGGAAGTCAGATCGTAATTTTTTGTTACTTCCCCTACGGTCAACCTTACTGAGATGGGAGCGTTTACTAAATTACTGTTATGTCAGGTTTTTGCCTCTCCTTGATTGGGGATTACTGAAATATCCTTTGAGACTCAACACTATACCGCTTTTAAAGTAATTAGAAGTTATTTCTGTAAGGCGCAGCATTCACACACAACTTGTGAATATAAGTACAACGGGTTGTGGGTTGGATTCCCATTCAAGGATGAAATATTTAATATTTTCATTTTCTCGTACTGGTAATGATAATTCGACGGTAAGAAAGGAACAGAAGTATCTTAAGGGGGACGGAGTATCTTAACACTAGGTTCCCTAGTTTCTTCTGGCTTCTTTTTTATGTACAGAGTACAGCGTGAAGCTAAAAAGGAAATTATTTCTTCGTTCATCAGTTTGAGAATATTTTTATAGCGTTTACTGTAAACATAATGGTTGTAACTTCCACTAGTATGTATGCTAAATTTTCTCTGTCTACCCTTCTATATGGGATAAAGTCGAAAAGAATTTATTTATAATATATTTTTTTTTAGTTTTATACTGAATTATTATATAACAGAATAAGCAGAGGGCCCACGTACCTTTTTCGAGACATTATGTTGAGTGATTCAACTTTACGTTGTCCAATGGGACAATTTGAATAGCAGGAACCGTTGTAACGTAATGACGTCACAACGGTTCCTGCTGTTCAAATCAAATGATATTAAAGCAAATCAACTGAGAACCAATTAGCGCACAGATTCAATATCACTTTAATGCTTATTGCCGTCTTCGGGTGTAATGTTGGAGGCCTAATTGCTTAGAATAAATAAATCGAAACAGGATAACTTTAAATTGTTTTGTCTATCTCAATTTTGTATCAATATACAAAATTAGAAGTCGTTATCATTTAAAAAAAAAACAAGATAAAAATATATATACTCTATGTGTTTCTAAATTATTCGGAAAGAGATTTTACGTTATTGCAATAAGTGATATGTATCTCCCAATAACAATACTTCACACTAATAAGGGCCGTTGCCTAATAGCAACTGCCTCGATTGACACAATTCCATTGATTTTATTATCTTTTTCACCTACGAGGCCAATCGTGGCGCAGGGCCACAAAATATGACTGTAAAATCAACTGGTTGTGGGTTCGATCCACACTTGAGGAAGTGAAATATTTATTTACATTTATTTTCATTTCTTCGCTCTGGTCTTGAGGCAAAGCGCGACGTTGAATTCCGCCACTCAACACGCAATGCGTCCAAAACTGGGCGGAAAGTGGGGAACGGAGTGTCTTAACACTAGGCTCCCTCAGCCTACCCTACAGTGTGCGGGATACAACGTGAAGCTGATTATTTTGATTATTATTTATCTACCCTCTTCTACATAAGTTTGTGAACAATATTACAAAATTATGCCAAAATATACCGCGTTTAAATATCAAAGGAATCATCATATTATATGCTTCACGCTGTATCCCGCCTGCAGCAGAGTAGGCAGAGGGAACCTAGTGTTCAAACATTCCGTTCCCCATTTCATTCATCATAATATTATAGGGTACATAGAAAACCTACGCACTAATAAGACATTTGAATATTATAAATGTCATAAATGTCATTCGGAACGTCATACACTAAGAACTGAACTGAATTGTTACTTTAATTTTCAGGTTTCAAATTCCATCATGTTGAAATTGGCCAATATGAAGTACCTACCGTTGCTGGTATTTCAGGTTATTCTTATGGCCTTATATTTTGTGTTCGTGAGATACGGTGGTGATAAGGATCACGATTTAAGAGGTGAGTCAATATACTTTTATTTGTAAATAATTAGATAAATTTGAATGGATTTGCTAAAAAAATACGTATTTCCTTTTATTTTAGTGAGAAGAATGTCTGCTTATTTATTTTGATATATTCTAGATTATGTAAAAGGCTATATAGTATTAAAATTTTATATAAAATTATATTGTACGTATCCTACATAACTGTCAAAAACTGTTTAAAAATATGTTTTTTAAGTTATGATGTTTTTGGATACTTATCACAATACTTTTTCTGTATTTCATGATATAGAATAAGTACGAATGATTAAAATATTACGAAGAAATTGTACGAATCTCATGTTCCTTACAAAAAGGAACAAAAATACTCGTTCATATTTTTTTTATCTTATTTTTTAATATTATATAGCCTCACTTTGTATTCCGTATCTAATAACATAGGCAGGGGAAGCCTAGTGCTAAGACACTCCGTTTCCTACCTTCCAAAGATTTTGTGATATTGCGTGTTGAGTTGCAGAATTACTCATTTACCAGAGCCAGAACCAGAGCGAGAAAATGAAAATAAATTAAATATAATCCCACAACCGTCACGTTTACAGTACGACATTCAACCACTGCGCCTCGTCGGCCTCCTAAGCTAACATGGATATTGTAAGCCACAAATATATTTTTCTCCTAATTGGCACTAGAATCTTCAACCATCTTGATCACTCAAGCATACCCTACTGGAATTTAAGTGACAATGACAATAACAATAACAATTTCGTCAACAACATGCCAGTTTATAATTATTAAAACAATTCGTTTTAATTCCTCCCATATGGCTATATGAATATTAACGATGGTAATACGATACAGCGTCTAAATACCACAAACAATTAAATGTTGGATTCTTCATTAATCCATTAATTAAAACATGATTCTTGTTAAATCGTGTGTAATCATTATTTGTGATATAAAAAGATAATTTTTGCTCTGGTAGATAATGCACAGCGTTGTGGTCCGCCGCTCAATACGCAAATTCTTGAAAACATTTTAGAAAAGTTTGGAATATTTTAACACTAAGTTCCTCCTGCCTACTATAATATAAGAAAAAATGTGAAGCTGCTAATCTAATTATCACCTTGTTATTTAGACTACTGTAAAAAATGTTTAATTTTCTCTATGATGTTTTTCTCTTATAACACATTTGAGGCGCAAGGACACAAGCGTATGTCTGTAAACGGGGCGGTTGTGGATTCAATTCCCAGTCGAGGGAATGAAATATTTAATATTTTCATTTCCTTGTTCTGAAAATGTAGAGTGGCGGAACTCAGTGTCGTGTGTTACCTACACACGACACTGAGTTCCGCCACTCTATACCTAATGCTTCTGGAATTTGGTGGAAATTGGGAACTGTTTATTGGGGAACGGAGTATCTTAACACTAAGTGCCCTCTGCCTACTCTACTATGCCCGGGATGCCACGTGAAGTAAATTTCTAATTTCTTGTTAAAACAAACTTAATATTATCGACGCGGTCCCATCAAGTTTAATAGACTACGCCTTGATTTTGTGATTAGCGTAACGACGTTAGTAGGATATGAAACTATTAACTCAATATTACATGTTAGGAATAGATTTAGATACATTGTATAATAATATGATTTTAATTCACATTTATAAATTATACTACAGTAGCTGTAGTTGTTTTAATGTAATTTTTTTTAAGTGCAATGATTATAGGTACGATACTTGGGAATCCATACTTGTTTATCGATATTGTAAAATTTAAAGAGTTTTGTTAGGTTGAAAGCTCTAAACTTAAGAAGTACTGGTTCGAGTTGATTGTCATATTTCTGAAAATATAAATAATCTGATATCATAGTGTTTGAATGTAAACGCCACAGTTTTTGGTTCAATTTCCAGTGAACGTCCAGATTCAACCCTCAACTGTAATATCTCGAAACTTGAGCAATTTGTGGGTAATAGAGTGCCTGGCTGGCGACTTGCTATATGCGGGATACAACTTGTGGCTAAAAAAAAAGAGTGACATCAATATTCATAGTTTACTAAGCCTTAGATCTCATTGAGTTCTGACACTGAACTCACTCACTTCAGAATTTGGTGGAAAGTGAATTTGGAAATTTGGGGAACGTTAGTAGTGATTGGAACGGAGTGTCTTAATACTGGGTTCCCAGGTTCCCTCTACCTACCCTATGTGTGGGATACTCAGTCACGAATGTGAAAAACTCAGTAAAGTCACTTCATTTTCTTGTTTTAACTATAAATATAATAAATTAATGTTGATAAAGAACACTGGAAATAAAAAATGTTGACTAAAACTCTATTTCACGTATATTAACTTCTATATTTTGAAAGGCGCATAATAGTAAATAAAAATATCTACAGAACAGTAATATTAGAAAAATCTACGTATACAAGTTTTAATAATTTTGATTTTAAGGCCCTCGTGGCGCAGGATTAGTAGCGTGCGTCTGTAAACGCTACGTTTGGGGGTATGATTCCAACTCGAGGGAATGACATATTTATTATTTTTATTTCTTCGCTCTGGTAACCAAAGCGCGGCGTTGAGTTCCGCCACTCAACACGCAACTCAACGCACTCAGCACTCACGGATGAGAATAGGGCCTTTATCCTATAGCCTATTCTCCTGCCTCTTCTGTTAGGTATATGCGAAGCAGAAAAAAAATTTATCTGCTAAACTTCTGATTTAAGAGATTACCTCAATGTAAATCAGACATTGGATATAATTGTCTAAATTAGATGAAAATTAACCAGTAAGTCTGTTTCACAATCTAATTATCGTCTTGTACCAATATATGATTTCATACTTTTGTATTTTATAGATACTAGCTACTATACTAGCTTTTACTTGCGGTTTCGCTTTCGTGGTCAAATGAAAAAAAACCGTAAATATTTAATGGGTTACATTGACAAAACTTTTTTTTTGTATCATGAAAATACTAAGAAGCGATCAATAAGTCGTAATTACACACCGAGGATTCTGTATGAAACCATGACTTATAAAATTTTACTTTGCGAGTGGGTACTCATTTTAGCATACTCATAGCGGAACTACAAATATAAATTGTTTTTTGTTTCTATGATATATAATATACCTATAAATTTCCTATTTTCCAATTTTTCCTTTATTTATACTAAAGTAAGTGTAGGTTCTCACTTTTTGCTAAATTTCATAATTGTAAGCAAGAACAACTCTATAGAAAGAACAATTGTTTTGAATACGCGACAAATTTCATTTAAAATGGAAGAAAAACGATGCATAAACGCTCATATTTTTTGATTGTGCTAACTAAGAAGTTCATTTTATATGTGCTTAATGGAATTATAGACACATTTTTTAGATATCTATTGGTGTCTCATAATTTTCAAATTCAATTATGTTGGATCAGTCAACCTCAGCAGTTTTAGGCGCTCTCAAAGGCGGCACTTGGTAACTTTAACCAACCTTCGCCTCTGCCATTATGCATAGGAAATTACATCTTGGCCCATACGGCGAAATAGAAAGCCGATCGGCTGTGCGCTCTCTTTGCCTCTAACTCGACTATAGATGACCAAGGAATAACGCCGTCGACCATTCCGCGGTGCCAGAGCTCAATGCCTGAGCTCAAGTTCAACCACAAAGGTGTTCGGCGCGCTCTGTCGTCTATGGACCTCTACAAGTCCAGCGGTCCAAGTAGCACCTGTCTTTTAGTGTTCCGTTCATGTCCTCCTGAGCTGACAACGGTGGTAACGCATTTGTTTCGACACTCTTACTCAATCGGCGTATTCCGCGATTTTTGGCATCTACCCGATGCCGATGTAAGGCGATGGTTCCGATCCATATAACTACAAACATATTGCTATCACTTTTGGTTTATCTGGACGATCACCGATTAATTAATGACTGTCATAGCTTCCGCTATGGTCACTCAACCGGTGTTCTTCTGATTTATCTAACCTACCATGCAAGTGGATCACCAGGTTTCCTATTGGGCACAGCATCAAGGTCGCCGACGGTTTTTGCTCCGAGTACATGCCCATGAATACTAGCGTTCCTCAAGGCTACATCAGGATGTATCAGAATCAGGATGGGGACAGATCCCCTACACTGAATATCAATGACATGTTAGAAGATTTGAACATTCATTACTACGTAGATGATAACAAAGTGGACGATGTTTATTCCAGCCGCGCAAGCCTTTCTCGGGAAAACGTCGACCAGTACCGAAATAAACTTGTGTCTTTAGTTGAGGAAATAATTTTGAAGTCGGTGCCAAGTAAAAAAACAGGCTTAGTAATTCGATATTGTAGTAAGGTTGTTGTAGTATTAGCTCGACACATACTTTAAAATTATAGTCTTTTTTTAATTATTTTTGTTTAACAAAATCGAAGTACGTTTAACTTTATGTATTTTTTTTACTTTTTAGGTCGTTGTTTGAAGTTGGTTTTTTTGTTAAAAATGAATTTGTTTTCCAACTTAAAGTGATGGGTAGACAAGGACGCTTCTCAAGTTAGTGGTTATTCTATGTAAAACTTCAAACTTAATTAGGTATTATTGTTCATACTAACATTTTGACTTATTGAAATTGGGAACCTCTCTCTTTTTTAAAGTCGGTTGAAAATGAGAACATCTTCTTTTTTGAAGTTGGTTGAAAAGAAATGCAACTATAAGGGATTCCTCATCGTTGCAGTTCTTTATTTTTCGCTGCCACCCATTTTAACAATGTTTTTCCTTGCAACTATTGCTATTATACTTATATTTTGTACCAAAAAAAAACAACTTGTTCAGTTTCAACCAGATCCTATAATTAGAACCTAACCAAACTTTCACCTTTTCACATTATTCTTGAAGTATATCCTTTCAAATAAAAAAGGAATCATCGGAATCGGATGGCGTTTAATTGAGTTATTCGTCCATTTGTCGCGTACATACCTAATACAAATTTAACACTTATGTGATGTTCTCATAAATACCATTGTCAGAAATGGACCAAAAAAATGGGACCACACATGAAGAACTAGCTTTCAAATAAAAAAACAGCAAAATCGGTCACACTTAAAAGATTTGAGGTAACCAGCATAAAAGAAATATAATACAACCGAATTGATAATTTCCTTTTCTTACAGAAGTCGATTAATAAAAATTATGGCAAAGTGGAGTAATTTTTTAATTGCAATTAATGGCATACGAGTCAATTTTACTATTATTCCCACGGCTAATTTAAACGCGGTAAAGTTGAAACGTTGACCGTCGTTTATGACTTATTACAGTGAGTTATCAAATGATCATTTCAACAGGACTTATATCTACACAATGTGAGATATAAAAGTCAAAGTCAAAGTCAAATAATTTTATTCAAAATAAGAAGTGACATGCTTCATTTTTTGAACGTCAAATAATTTACCACCAGTTCACTAAAGTTAATGCCTCAGACCTGAGAAGAACCGGCGCAAGAAACTCAGCGGGACCTATTTTTTTAAATCAATTACACACAATCACATTTTAACGTTTCTGACAGTGATACTTTGAAACAGACTGGAGCGAGCATTTCATTCCCAAGGCGTGTTATCATTTATATAATCATTAATTTGGTAATAACCTTTAACACACAAACGTCTTTTCACAACTCTTTTAAATTGTGATATAGAACATTCTCGGACGTTTTCTGGGATCCTATTGTAAAAGCGTACAGACTGTCCCATAAAAGAATTACGGACCCGATGTAATCGGGTTGCCGGTGCAACAAGTTTACTCCTATTTCTAGTATTAATATTATGAAGATCACCAATTTTGGCAAAATCTTTAATATTCTTCTTAATATACATAACATTTTCAAAAATGTATTGTGATGCAACTGTCAAATATATATTAATTTATAACTGTCAAATATATATATATTGAGAAAATCAACTTTGAAACCCGTGCTGTTCACGATATGAATTCATATGTTGGAATTATATTGGAAATCGATATTTGTATGTTTTATATAGTTTCGATATGTATGTGTATAATAAATCAAGATAAATCGAGAATTTCGATCAAGTAGTTTCTCAACATGCAAAAAACCGGTCAAGGGTGAGTCGGTCTCGCCGATCGGATTTAGTACTAATTTCATTGAGTGTAGATGAACGGGAACGTAACTTATAAAACTTGACAAACTTAAATTTGCGAACTACTAATACACGAACTAATAAACGAACAACAAATATAAGTTTGTAATATTTTTTTATGATAATACGAGTATATACCTGATATTTTTGTATTTTTTTCTATGTTTCTATAATAAATTATTCTTGTCAGATTTCGTAATTCTAACGAAAGTATGTTATAAGTTTTGATTATGCGGCGAATTTCGTGCAAATTGCAGCACTTATTTTTCTATACTTCAAAGAACTGTCGACCTAGATATTTAATATTAAATTCAGATTGATACCACGCGATCTTGAGTAAAATGGTCTTGGACATACATACAAACAGAAGCACGGAACCCTAAAAACGGGTACATAGTATCTACAAACTTAAGATAACTTTAACACTAAAACAGCACAAGTATTAAGCCCATAAGATTAAACAGGCAGCGGTAGGGGACACAATCGCACTGCGGAATGGATACACAAATTACTCTTCAATACCCATTGTTGCCTGATACCTTTCAAAAACAGGCTTACGCTTAATCAGAACAATCGGCCCTTATTACTGGTTATATCTTTGTACGTACGGGGCAATTTCATCAGGTTAAAGGTAGGGCTTGTTGTCCATTTGAAGTTTGGATATTTTATAGTGTTTAAGTTAAAAAAAATTTTTTGTTTTTTTTTATTTATGCCATATTTCGTATATAGCAGGGTAGGCAGAGGGAACCTAGTGTTAAGACACTGTTCCCGTTATGACAGTTCCATTCCGCACTTTCTGCTAAATTCTGGAGGCATTGCGTTTTGAGTGGCGGAACTCAACACCGCGCTTTGATTCGTTGCCCTTAACAAATTTTAATTTGCATTTCAAATATTGCGTACCCAGATGCGTTATTTAATTATTTATTTAATAAAGCTGTAAAATATTTTTAATTTATAAATGTTACCGAGTGGTTTTGCTAATCTATACTAACCGCATGCTAGTAGTAGCTAATTGTAAGTACGTGGCACCGAAAATATATGAATATACATACATATTATAAATTCCAGGGAAAGTGAGAAATGGAAAAGTCTAAATATTAGGTGCCTATTATGTTTGATATAGCGTCAACTAAGAAAAAATAAAACCATTTCTGTAAAATTAGTTAAAAAAAAACTAATAAAAAAAACAGCTTCACGCTGTATCCCGCACACAGCAGAGTAGGCAGAGGGAATCTAGTGTAAGACACTCCGTTCCCCATTTTCTGCCGAATTCTGCAGGCCTTGTGTGTTAAGTGGCAGAACTCAACGCCGCGCTATGCCTCAACATCAAAGCAAAGAAATGGAAATATAAATTTAAATAAATATTAAATTAATATTTTATTAGTAAAATAAATACATCTAAATATATTTACTTCAGTAGTCAACAAGCTTTATCAAAATGAAATGAATGATCGGACGGTAGATAGTCCCAAATCAGGTGGAATCACATTAATCGGAGTAGATTTTGTGTTAGTGATAGAAATAATTCTTAAGCTTATAGCACTTTGCCTTAATAAAATCAGTATTATTTACTTCCTTTTATTCGTATGAAAAATATGAAAGTAAAAACAGGAAACGTGTTATATTATTTTAGATTTTTTTCTTTATTTTTACGTTATTTCTGGTCTTTTAATAAGTAAATAGTTTTTTTTTAGCTTTACACTGTATCCCGCACACAACAGGATAGGCAAAGGGAACCTACTTTTAAGACACTCCGCTTACCACTTTCTGCCGAATTGTGGAGGCATTGGGTGTGGAGTGGCAGAACTCAACGCGGTGATTTGCCTCGAAACCAGAGCGAAGAAATGGAAATATAAATTTAAGTAAATATTTCATCCCTTCGAGTGGGGAGTGAACCCACAACCAGTCGGTTTTATAGTCACACTTTGTGCCCCTGCGCCACGACTGGCCTAAGATAAAGTTATCATTGCCCAATAAGAAATTGAGTGCTCTGTCAATCCATATAGATATAGACTGACAAATTTCTCTTGAAATGATGTAGAACTATTTGTTATTTTTTTTAAATGACAAAAATGTTAAGTAGAAAAAAAAATTAAGTAGAAAAAAAAATACAAAAAAAATAACAAAAGACTAAAAAATAATGTCTTATAACTGTATCCACATTTTAATATCATTCTTCATAGAATACAATGAAACCTTATACTTGAAACAAAAATAAGATTATTAATCCTGTAGACTTAAAATAAAATTTAACCTAAAAATATTCTTTTGAATATCTTTTCAAAGATGCCCCAAGGAAAAAGAAAATATGTGTTATGAATGATTGACTGATTTATTCAAATTACTTAAGTAGACAAATGATGGATGGTTTATAGAATTATATAATGTCAGTAGTACAAGTGGGTAAAAGTAGCACACACCCTTCTATATTTTTTTTTGTTAAGTAAGCATAATTAATTCGAAATGAGCATCAAACTCCCAAAGATCACGTTTACAGCCAGACATTATTTCACTACGCGACATTCTTTTAAGCACAAAGCAGGTGGGGTAGAGGAAACGTGGGAACCTAGTGTTCAGATGCTCCGTTAACCTTTAAGTCACTTCCGTTTCCCACTCAAAATTTCCGCTGAATCTTGAGAAATTGCATGTAGAGTGGTGAAACTCAACGCCGCTTTTTGCCTCGTACCCGTACCTCGTAACCCGACAAAAATATTAAATAATTCATTTACTCGAATGAGAATCGAACCCATAACCCTTTTGCCCGCCTGAAGTTTGTTCATATCATATGTAAACATAGAAAAAAAACATATGAATAAATTTCTTACTCCCTTCCTTAGTTATCAGAGAATGAATATCAAACAAAAAAGTAAAAGCTGTTAATTATATTTAACTTTTCTGCTTCCACTTCCAACTTTTTAATATATTATTTACGAGAACAATTCCTGTATTTATCAAAAACAAATTACTATCAATTTATTTATCGAAAATCCTGTTAATTTCTGATTTTACTTCCCAAACATTTTATTACGAAACAATTTTAAATGAAACAATTAAATAACTTGTTGAAACCAAAACCTATTAAACCTTCCATATTAATTAATATTTGAAAATATAATTATTTCGTGGAATAATAATCTAAAAGGCCATCACGGTGCAGCGGTTCTGTTTAAAACATGGTGGTTGTGGGTTCAATTCCCACTAAAACTTCATTATTTTCATAAATTTTCTTGAACGAATAACAAGGTAAAGTTCGGCGTTGAGTTCTGCCACTTGTCAACGATCCATACCAGAACTAATTTGTGTAGGTAAATAATATAATTAATTGAAAAAAAAATCTCGTTTATAAAAAAATATTAAAAATATAATATAACTTTTAATTTATAGCTTATATATAATCTTATAAATAATAGTTTAGTTCAGTTCTATAATTACGCGTTCCCTTCACTAGTAATATTAAAGTGACGTAATATACCGTAGGTAAAACACGCAGATATAAAATATATTTATTAAAAAATAATTTAATCATTATATTTAATCATTGTGTATTATAATTTAAAATAAATAATAACATAATTAATATTTTAATTATTGTAAAATATTATGTTGGCTAAATAAGCTACAGTCAACGTCAAAGTCAAGAAAAGAAAAAAGGAAAGAAAGAAAGGGAGATGGCGGACGCGTCTGAAGAAGGATGGATGTTTTAATGCTTAGAGAAGTTTTAATTTATAATTAACATATATTTAGTTATATTTAATATTTAAAAAGCATATGAGATTATGTCTTCAATTGTAATTAATTACATATTATAAGTATTCGAGGCTACTAAGATAAGTTATAAGTGCTTTCACTATTTACGATTGTTTGTTTTGGAATACTTCGTCGGTAAGTTTTAATAGATTATTATTAAAACAAAGAAGAGTGATATGAATGCATATAATGCCGTCAATATTCAGAGATAGGTATTATATATTTAGTAAATGGAAATAAATACATGAAGATGTTTTATGAGATATGTAAAATTACAATTATATTAATGTACGCAGAATGCCTGCCACCATCTTTGTCAGTTGCGTGTATATGAATTGTGAAATGAGACTTAAATAGGATATATATATATATATGTGTGTATATATATATATATATATATATATATATATATATATATATATATATATATATATATATATATATATATAAATAATCTGTATATGGTAATCTGTCAATATATTTAATTAAATATATTAAAGATATTAGTACTTAACTAAATATTCATTATTTAAGATTTATACGACTGTTAGAGTTCATTGACCCTATGTTTTACCATTAACTAATATTATAGTCACAACCGACTTCCGTTTGGCTTCGCTGGTACTAATGTCCTTGGCTAAGTGAATTGCGTGTGTTAATTAAAATTTTATGCATTGCATTTTGATAGCTTCGCGGTGACTTGCGGTGTGTCAACCTTAACACTTGGTGTATGATGGATAGGTGTGTGATGCTATTTTATGTCGTAGTACTGGTGAATGTAGTAGTGTCCGCCCGTCTCATACGGGTGTGTGGTGCTATTTTATGTCCCAGCTCTGGTGTACATATATAGTAGTATTCGCTTATTTGTCCAACGCTTGGTTTTATCGTAGAAAACATAATGAGTTAATCAACTGATGTCGACGACATACTTATAATATATAGCCGGGCGTCACTGGTGCTGACATATTTGGTATAAGCGAATTGCTTTAGTAGTGTTGGATTCTGCTGCTGAGTTTCTTCCGCCAGTTCTTCTCAGCACTGAGGTTCTTTACTGAACTGATAGTAGAATCGTGCCTCCTTGGAGTCGCTGGCTGTTCTAGATAACTGAGTGAGTGATTTCTATATTACATTCCCACAACTCTGAGTCTAGTGTCAGTTCAGACAAACAGCTGCAGGGTGTGTGCGTGCTGTGCGTGTTACTCTACGACGGTTCTGTTTTAAAGAGGCGTTACAATAACAGTGAATATAAATTAAGGCATATAATAAGAGCCCAAAGGTAATTATTATAATAAGAATTATAGTATATTAACGAATTCACACGGAAATAATAAACGGACAGACTATGACATTTTATATATCATAATATTTTTTAATTGTAGTTATATTAAATTTATTATACATTTAATATTAATATTATTGTTACCTCTGAATCTCTAAAAGATCTTGGATTATTTACGATCACTACGGAAGGGTTCTAAGGAAGGGCACTATATTAGACGTATCACGAACCATACTAAAATATTAAAATTATTATTTAAATAATTTTATCTAAATATTTTATCGAGTAGAATGGGAAGTCAGTCACTCAACACGCAATATCTGGAAAATTAAGCAGAAAGCGAGTAACCGGAACTTGATACTGGGTTCCCTCAGCCTACCCTGCTAAACATATAATGAGAATACACTGTAACGCAAAAAAAAATCTACGCCTAAACTAAACGCCGTTACAAAGCCATTATAATACCTGACAAAGTAAAACAAAAAATTCTAAATGAAAAATTGCCTACAAAATCACACAGTAGCCGTTAACAGGCCTCGAGGGGGCAATAGTACAAAAAACGGTTGCACATAGAAATCCTAGTATTGAGATAGTAGCGTTTTCCTTTATTGCTCTATACAGTAGATTTTGACGCTTTGTTTCGTATTATTATACCAAAGAGGTTGGTTTTCGATATTTATTTTGTGAATGGAAAAATATTTTTCGTGGGTTAATCTTTATGGTTGTTAAAATGTTTTTTTGTTAACAATTTTATAGGATATTTTTCTGAGCAAAATGTTGTTTTATATGGGTAAAGAGATATATTTTTTAAATTATTTTTTTAACTGGATTAATCGCGTATATTTATTATACATTTAAGGTAACCAGACATTTCGAACAATTTACAGTAGTCCTCTGTTCACGGGTAGACTGAGATGGCATTCGTCTGTCAGCTTACATAATTATTATATCAATCTACAGTTAACAATTTCTTAATTACCTTGCGTATTGTCCTAGATTCTTGCAGAATAAGTTGACTGTGTTCTAACCCTAGTGTGGTTGTCTTGAGACTTCATTATTAGGATGTTTTTGTATTTCAATAGCCTCTTACCCTAATCCGTTCTCTCGGACTACCCCGCTAGGGATAAAGCGTGAAGTTAGTATAGTATAGTATAGTCTTACCCTAATAAGAAATATAGTAAAAAGAAATGAAATGTTTGGAAAATTGGTTCAATTATATGAAGCGTATCAAATGCTGTACAGTGTTGATATTTGTATTACTTAAAACGTATATTTAATTTAAAAATTAAAAAATTAAATTAGCTTCACGCTGTATCCCGCACACAGCAGGGTAGGCAGAGGGAACCTAGTGTTAAGACACTCCGTTCCCCACTTTCTGCCGAATTCTGGAGGCATTGCGTGTTGAGTGGCAGAACTCAACGCCGCGCTTAACCTCGACACCAGAGCGAAGAAATGGAAATATAAATTTAAGTAAATNTTTCATGGTTTTTAAGAATTCACCCCCTAAGGGTTCAAATAAGGGGTTGAAAGTTTATATGGAAAAATCTTTAAATTGCCACCGATTTTTATAAAAATTTAAATTCAGACTGTTAAAAATATTTTATTGAACACGTGTTTCGTGTTTTTTTAGAATTCACTCCTAATAAGCGGGCGAAGCCGCGCGCGCCCTCTAGTTTATAATAATATTAAATAGGAACCGAAACTTGATTGACAATATTTGTGCTTATATATTTATTATGTGTTAAATATATTTTTATTATTAATATATTAATCAAATCTATAATTTATATTTAAAAAAAATACGCTTACGCTTTTTTATAAGTTAAAATTAATTTGTTAAACGAATCAAACTTACGTTACTTATTATTTAGATGAAAATTGTGACCACAAAACGCATTTTGCAATCATATTTTATTATAAAACTGCATGTCGCATTTCGAGAGAAGCAGAAGGAACCTAGAAAATAAAATTAATCCATTCCCCCGAATAGGAATCGAGCCTACAAACGTCGCGTTTATAGTCAAAGGCTGTGCCCCTGAGCCACGACGGCTTTATAAATTTTTTAAATTGTTTCGTTATAGACCAAAATGAAGATTAAAAATATATCTTGATAAGATTTACCATTTAACCCCACAAATGTGTGTATAGTAACGTAATGAGCTTTACGTACAATGTACATATATTATGTATGTATGTAGCTTCAAAATATAATTTGGAAAAATTCCAAATGAAATTACCGGTCTTTATCCCGCGCATCCTTTCTGTGATTATCTTAGTTTTCATATTAATTTGCATATTATAATATGCAAAAAGCATATTTTCCTACATAATGTGGGGTAGACAGCGAAAACATTATGACGCATTACTTCATTCTCCTTATAAGATAACTCATATTATATTAACATTATGAAAGTGAACACCGAAACCGAACATAATACAGCGTGAAGCTGGAAAAAAAATTGTATAGCAGAATTCAACACATTGCAGATATTTTTTTTTGTTTTTTCACAATTTAAGAAAGGAACCCGCACCTCTTGGCCAACCCGTCCAAACGCTCTGATCTTTACTCTGTTTACTAACTGTAATGTTATTTTCAGGTTTTGAAGGTACCCATATTATGATATTCATAGGTTTTGGATTTTTGATGACGTTTTTGAAGAAATATTGCTATAGTGCGTTGGGATTTAACTGGTTTCTTGCCGCACTGGTCATACAATGGGCGCTACTTTGTCAATCTTTCTACCATATGAAGAACAACACTATATACGTCACAAAAAAAACTATATTGGGTGAGTAATTTTTTATGTATTTGATGCTATTAAATAGCATCAAGATAGATATTTTTGTATGTATTATGTAGATAGTGAATATATCACATTTAAATCTTTCACAAACGTCTTTAACAATTTAGACGATCATCTTTATTTAAATTATTTCTTTAAGAAATAAAAATATTTTGAAAGGAATAAACAAAAATATAATCTTCTTAAATTTCGTCAAGTCAAGTCGGTAGTGCGCAAGAAAGATAACCATTCTTCCGAATACTACGAAAATCATATTAATTTATTTCTTTGTAAGAGAGTAGTCTTATTAGACATTTTACTAAGCATCTTACATTTAAAAAAAAACTAATTAGCATGCTTTTCTAGATGAAATGCTTTATAATATGCTCGGAGCTATTCTCGAGTGACTTTGTACTATGCAGCTCTTGACTCCATAATCAGACCAGCTCAGTGTCTCCTCGTGTTTTATATTTTCCAGCTATATTTTCTATATTTTTCTATAGTCAGTCAGATAAAATTATTACAAATTGGGTTTTATTCATATTTATATTTCCTAGATTTGATTGCATAGTTACCTATCGACCTAATGAAATTGTGTTAAAAGTTATAACCCAAAATAACGGAAATACAATCGAAATTGAACCTTGAACGCTAAAAGTTACATAACTCAATATTTTTGTACTCCACCGGCAACATTATCAT
Organism: Heliconius hermathena; assembly: GCA_013403705.1. Taxonomy (NCBI): domain Eukaryota; kingdom Metazoa; phylum Arthropoda; class Insecta; order Lepidoptera; family Nymphalidae; genus Heliconius; species Heliconius hermathena. Next base: position 30,974 of record JAAIXJ010000124.1, on the reverse strand, counting down.
AATATATCTCCACATGAGATATGAAGAACGTATAAAACCTCCACTTGAGTAAATATTCTTCTTCGGAAGTGTTATAATAAAGCTCTTGGCAATCTTAGCAGCAATTTTTCAAGGAACCCACAGTAAGGTAATGTGGTCGTATGGAAGGATCAAAATTACCGAAGATTGGTTTTCTTTGAATTATTCTCAGGTTTTTGGGATACTGTTATTTTGTACCTATATGGGCAGTAGTAATAAGGAAAATGGAGGGATTTATGTTTGGTTTTATAAACTAAATATTTTAATATTTCACTGAAGATATAGTATGCTTGCATAATTGCAATTTTTGTTTAATATATCTCAATATATTGTATTAAATATATTAAATAAATACCCATATTTAAATATATTTTATAAAAATAAAACGTAGCGAAGTTTTTATTCTTGGCCTCAAAGTGAAAATTATTGTTCTGGTGATATCAGAATTTCTGTAATTATAGACAATAATATAATACTTAATAATACTGAATTTAACTTAAAACAAAAATTACAGCAATAAAACGTTTGCGTTGATAAATCTTAATTTCTTTTAGAAAACCTATAAAATTGTGAACGTTAGGACAAGAATCCGAACTTTTTGAAAACCGTCAAAGTACTTTGATGACTGAACCATATATTTAAAATTTATTTGCATTAGTGATCAAAGCATTTCCTAAAAATACTTTCTTTTTTAATCTTTAGTTTTAATAACTTAATATCACGAAAACAGAGCATATANTATATATATATATATATATATATATATATATATATATATATATATATATATATATATATATATATATATAATGTGTGTGTGTGTGTGTAATGTATACTTTCAAATTTTTCCACCACATTGACCTTTAAACAACATATAAAACATACAAAAAAATAAGTCCATACTATAAGAGTTATTCAACTACTATTTATTGTTGTTTGTTACAGTTCAGTAAACAAGTATGTTTTATACTTTCAGCATTTAGCTTACGAATTTTAAACTAAGGTAACTCACGAGCAAAGTTAAATAAAAGCTTATAGGATTATAGAAATATTTGCTGCTAAAAGTGGGTTTTGTGTTTGTAAGTTAAGATTCAAATTCAGTCCAAAAAGGTTCTTAATAAATATAATATTCAAGTTCATTTTGAAGCAGCGTTGTTTTTACTGTAAGCGCGACAGCTGTGAGTTTGATTCCCATTTGGAGGAATAAATTATTTCAATTTCCTTGCTTTTCTATTCTATTTACAATTTCTGGTATATGCGAAACTTCCTTTCCTACTACACTACAGCATGAGCCTAGAAATCAAAATTCTAAATATATTTACAGTAAAATCTATATTTTAATAAATACAAGACTAAAAAGTTTATAATTTTAATAAAATTAGTTCAGCAAAACTAGTCGTAATAAAATTTATATTTTATAACGTTTTAACTATTTCCGTACATAAATAAAGTGTATTCACTGAACCGTTTCCTGGACTACAACGTTCTTGAAGTATCTTAAGCCAGAGATTACTTCTACTCTCTAACAAATATTTACTCATTTTAATTTGCTAAAAACACAAGGCAGGATTTAAAATCTTAAATCTTCCTGAGATCCACAGCTGTTTATCTTTGTTAGGCTTTTAGTAATCACTTTTTTAATACTTTATTTTCGAAGTTAATATTTTCACCTTACAATGCTGTGCTAGGTTTTACCGTTTGTTTATTTATTTATTTAATACTTTATTATACCAACTTAAACATAAAACAGATACAAGATAAAACAAATGAAAAATGGTGTAAAGGCGGCCTTGTCACCACAGGTGATCTCTTCCAGGCAAAATAAAGATAAAAAAAACATATGGAACGTTTAATACAAAGAAAAGATTTGATAGTGGGATGAAATAATTAATAATGTTTGAAAAATATTCTGTATGTCTATCTGCGACATTGTAACTCTTAAAAGTTACAATATCGCGATGTCAGGGGGCACTTTTTGAAAGATAATAGTAATGGGCTATAATATTGAGTGGAAATGAAAATTGCTGTCGCAGTACATATTCAGCCCACGTCATGTCCAAGAATCTAGAGTGTTTCTTTAGTTTTACGCTTTATTCCTAGCAGATTAGCCAGAGAACCAGAAGCTACGGTATCTGCACACCTCTTTCGTCCACTGTCGTTATCATCATCATACACGAGCTCCGGACGGCCTTCATGCTTTTTACGTGACTCGCCCAGTATAATCAATACAGACTTCTTTGAACAACCGAACAACCGAAGTCTCCACCTGCCTCTCTTACCACTCATTCTCCTGCTACGTTTACATTTTAAATATAAACATAGCAGGACTAGAACTTGTAATTTTAAAATAATTTTCGATATTTATAACCGATTTTTTTATCAGAGGCCGATATAATGTCAGCGACGGTACTTATAACTTTTGGTGCTTTACTCGGACTGGCCAGTGGGTTACAGTTACTGTTCATATCCATAATCGAAGTTGCTGTCGCCTGTCTCAACTTTTGGATTGTGGAGCATATATTCAAGGTATAATTTCATTAACAACATTACTAAGGTTATTAACAATTTTTATTAGCGTCACGCTGTATTCGCACACAGTAAGATAACCTAGTAAACCAGTGTTAAGACACTACGTTGCCCGTTTTCCGCCGAATTGTGAAGACATTGCATGTTTAGTGGCGGAGCTCAACGCTGCGCTTTGCCTCGACACCAGAGCGAAGAAATGAAAATATCGCATTTACAGTCACGCTTGGTTCCCCTGAATTACAATTTACCTGTTTCCTTTTTAAAAAAACTAAACTAAACTTCACGCTGTATCTTTAGCGGGAGTAGTCAGAGAGAACAGAGCGCTAAACGCTACGGTCTCTGTATACCTCTTTCGCCTCCTCCAATGTCATCAAACTCTTCGTATATTCCCTTCAGGGGGTCCTCATGCTTTTTACGTGACCTTCCTCCAGTATCTTTGATACTGCTCTTACCGTTCTTTCCTTTTTAACAGTTAATTTTCTAAATTAATGAGAGATTAGTTCTATTAGATAATAAAACCTTTTTATATTCATATTTAACATAGAGAGAACTGTAAGTTTGTTTATTAATAAATAATAATAACCTATTAATAGATCATAATCCAAAATGTGGCCAGCAGTGGCACCGGGACACAACCGTGCAACAACAGTAAACGTGACAGTTTGTGGGTTCGATGCCCACTCAAAGATGTGAAATATTTATTTTTTTCACTTTTTTGAGCTCCGCCACTCAAAACGTAATGCATTTAAAGTTCTACAGAAAATGGGGAACGGAAGTGTCTTAACACTAGGTTTCCAGTTTCCTTTTGCCTATTACCTATACCTCGATTTCAATATGCTATTATTCTTTACAAAATGCCTTCTAACATACTAAATAGTAATTGCATATATTAAAGGCAGCCGATGTGGGCGGTTCCATAGCTATTCACGCTTTTGGAGCGTACTTTGGTCTTGGAGTAAGTTGGGCACTAAAGCCGAGGAAAGTTAAAACTGACGATGCCCCGACCGCACAAACTACCCCTACCGTGGATCTGGAAGGTCCATCTTATATATCTGATGTTACTGCTATGATTGGTAAGTAATAAACCTTGTAATTGTTGGAAATATAATTAATTTCTAATAAAAAATAATAAAATAAAAATTTATCCTAGAATTATTCAAAAATTATCATATCATCATTAATATTAAAAATCTTGGTACAAAACGAATCCCCAACCCCTGTGCGTACTCTGGAGATTTAGAACTAATACACTACGATGGCATCATGAAAGATTCAATTTTTCTTTGGCTGTAAAGGAAAAACCATTACCTTTTACGTTATATTAATTTCCTTTCCAAAAGCTCATCTAAATCCTGTCGCAAAAGCGCCGGATGTGCTAATATTTTGGTCGTACATCTTTGACAGGTTCAATATTCCTGTGGATATATTGGCCATCCTTCAACTCTGGATTGACGAACACAAACAGCGAATATCAGAGGGCAGTTGTCAATACATATCTGTCACTGGCAGCGGCCACTGTAAGCCCAAGTTTTATTTTTAATTTAAAAAAAATGAAATAATTAGTTTCTTTTGTTTGTGGTTTTTTTTTTCGTAAACGTGACAGTTTGTGGATTCTGTTCCTATTCGAGGAATTAAATTATTTAATATTTTCATTTCTCTGGTGCCAACACGCAATACCTCGAAGATTCGGCGAAAAGTGGGGAACGGAGTGTCTTAAGATTAGATTCCCTCTGCCCGCATATTGCAGCGTAGGCAAAAGGAACATAGTGTTAAGACACTCCTTTCTATCTGCCTACCTTGCGATATAAGTGAAACTAAAAAAAATACATTAAATTACAGGTAACAACATTCGTACTGTCATCAACAGTCAGCGAACACAACGGCAAATTAGACATGGTGCATGTACAGAACTCCACTCTAGCTGGTGGTGTCGCTGTGGGCTCAGTATGCAATATGATGATAGGACCTGGAGGTGCGATAGCTGTGGGGATCAGCGCTGGTATTATTAGTGTGTTAGGATATAGATTTTTGACGGTTAGTATTAGGATTATCTTTTAACTTGAAGTTGAGAAAAGGGGATGAAGGATTGCCTTTGCATTGATTTTCAAGTCAAAACATTTTGACCGAAATAAAAAATGACATTTAAAGTTCATTAAATTTGATGCCTCAATTTTGAGAAAAACCGGCGCCAGAAACACAGCGGCCAAAAAACAATAATAAACAGTAATTAAGTGTATAACAACTTTACACTTATACTTTTGAAATATACTGTTATTCTATTTATCCCTATTCATCCCCAAGGCGAGTTATCATATTTTATAAAATTATTAATTTAATAATACCCTTAAGTTTATCACACAAATGTGTTATAATAAAGAATTTTTTCGGCTGTAAAAGCGTCCACATTGTCCCATAAAATTATTACGGAGTCGATGTAATCGTATGACCAGAGTACTGAGTTTAAGTCTATTTCTAGTATTAATGTTATGGACATCACCGATTTCGGTAAAATAATTAATATTTCTCTTTACATACACAACATGTTCAAAAATGTATTGAGATTCAGTTATAGATATATATTAATTTATAAAAATTTTTGCTTAACGAAATATTTAAGGCCTAAATTATAGATAACGCGAATGGTTCGTTTCTGCAATACAAAGAAATGACTTAATGCTATTAACATTAAGTCAAGTCAAGTAGGGATTTGAACCCGCGCATCTTGGAAAACGTCCAACAATTTCACGAAGGTTGGGCGCTAAAAAGCATTTTTTGGAATAACGTTTTAAAAATTTATAAAATAAAAAAAGATTTTATTTCCACGCCGGTTAATAATAAAAAAAATTACCGCAAAAATGCTGAATTATTTACATTTTACACTATCAAAAAGGAAATTAATTTAACCATGTACCATGCTTGCATACAAATAAAAAAAAAATCCATACAAAAATAGGAATATATTTAGGTAGGTAGGTTTAATATATTTTAGATACCCTAAAAAATCGCTAAAGGTAAACAAACGTGCAATATTCGGGTCTTATACCCGTATCGTGAATTATTTGTGACCACTCCGCCGTATTGCACTATATCGTATTGCATAAAAAATACAACCTATATCAGACTATATTGAACTATACGGTGAGTGGATTAACTAACAAATACAATTTAATAACACTTTTAAAATTGTATGGATGTACTAAAAAAACAGGCATTTTTACCTTGCAAAAGCGACATATCGGTTTAAATATGATTTAGTTGGTATAACTACTATTCTAGTAGTAACGTTGCTGTTGGATGGTAATTCAATTATTTATGTTGGGTTTGTTTAAATGGTGATATAGATATAGATATAGATACAGAAAAAAATCGATTAAATCGGTTAAAACTTTTATCGGTTATTTTAGTACATTCAGAGTCTTTATGTACTATAGAGAAAAAATAAGAATAAAGCCTGTATAAAATCGTTAAGTTTCCTTTTTTTTGCCTAAACATGAATATTCTAGTCGTAGCGCAGGGGCACAAAGTTTGACTGTAAAATCGACTGGTTGTGGGTTCAACCTCCACTCGAGGAGATGACATATTTATTTAATTTATATTACCATGTCTTGGCACTGGTGTCGAGGCAAGACGTGAGTTCTGACACTCAGCACGCAATGTCTCCAGAATTCGGCAGAAAGCGGAGAACGGAGTGTCTTAACACTAGGTTCCCTCTACCTACCCTGTTGTGTGCGGGATACAGCGTGAAGCTGATTATTGATTAACATGAAGATTGTATGTAAATAAATACTTCTACAGTTCACTATCTTACCACACCGTCACCGTGGTTAGATATTTGTTATGCAATTACGGAAAAATAATAGAACACAGTTTGCAAATTAATTTAAAGAATATTAATATAATATATAATGTTTTTAAATAAAACATATTGTATGAGTTATTTTAGACTACAGCCTTATATTGTGTACAGCGTGTAAGTTCAAATTACACTCAGAAGAAAATATACAGGATTGTAGGGTAGTACTAAAAGAATATTTTCTAAAATTTATTAGTCCACACAGACGAAATCACGGGCGTCTCCGACTACGACTCATATCAATATAAACTAATTCTTTGGAAAAACCATAATAATTACATAATTTTTATATTACTCTATTACTTTAAATAAAAAAATTAAAAAAATCAGTTTCACGCTATATCCCGCACACAGCAGGGTAGGCAGAGGGAACTTAGTGTTAAGACACTCCGTTTCCCACTTTCCGCCGAATTCTGGAGGCATTGCGTGCTGAGTGGCGGAACTCAACGCCGCGCTTTGCCTCGACAGCAGAGCGAAGAAATGAAAATATAAATGTAAATAAATATTTCACTTCCTCGAGTGGGGACCGAACCCACAACCAGTCGATTTTACAGTCACACATTGTGCCTCTGCGCCACGACCGGTCTCTATTACTTTATTCCTATAATAATTAATCACATACTAATATTTTCATCTTTTCAGCCACTATTAACTAAAATAGGTATACCGGACACCTGCGGCGTCAATAACTTGCACGGAATGCCTGGAATATACTCGGGTCTTTTATCAGTACTTTTTGCTGCTTTAGCTGTTAAGGAGGACTATGGGGACGAACTTGGTATAGTGTTTGCTGGTATTGGTGAGGTAAGTATTTTGTGGTTTTAGTTATCACCTTTTAAGGCAAAAGACCGGCGTTGAGTTTTGCCACTCAACACGCAATGCATCGAAAAATTCGGCGGAAATGGCGGAACGGAGTATAACAACACTAGGTTCCCTCTGCCTACTCTGTTGTGTGCTAAATGCAGCGTGAAGCTGATTTGATTTTTTTTTGACCTTCTAAATATTTTTATTTGTCACATTTTCGATTGCCAATTGAGAGAATGACTTTTTTTATTTTTTTTGCTCTGGTAAAAAGACAAAGAGTAGCGTTGAGTTCCGGTACTCAAGGCGGAATTTCACGAAAATTGGTGGCCTGTGGTGTCCTAACACTATGTTCCCACTGCCTATCCAGATATACATATGTATACCGGAGCAGGAAAATCAAAAAAATTGAATATAATAATTCTACCTTGTGGGAACTCACAACCGTCGCATTTACAGACAGATGTCCCATTGCGCCACAAGGACCAAAATACTTGTAACAAATATTTATTTGAGTTTATTAGTATTTCAACTTTGTAAATATGTTTCTTTTTAAGGACGCTGAAATGACTGCAGGGAAGCAAGCACTTAACCAGCTTTTTGCTCTACTCGTTACTCTTGTTCTATCGATTGTTGGGGGTATTGTAACCGGTAAGTTTGTTTTGTTTCAACTTAAATAAAAGGCGATAAAAGAGAAACACAGCGAAATAAAGAAAATCTGGGAACCTAGTGCTAAGACACGCACGGCAAACAAGAGAGAGAACGCTCTATTAAGTTCATTGGCAGAACTCAACGCCACAATCTGCAACATCCTAAGAATTTATAGAGATTCAAAATGTTATATTTGTAATGCCCCCGCTATGAATATTCCTATATACATATGTGGTGCCAGCCGTGGCGCAGGAGTACAAAGTATTACTGTAAACACGATAGGTTGTTGCCAAATGTTTAATATTTTTATTCTTTCGCTGTGGTGTCAAGGCAAAGCGCGGCGTTAGTCTCGCCACTAACACGCAATGCCACCATTTCGGCGTAAAATAAAGAACGGAGTGTTTTAACATTAGGTTCCTTCTGTCTACGCTATTGTGTGCGGGATACAGCTTCAAACCGAAAAAAAAACATATTTTTAGACAAATAAAGAAGATTTTTTTTTCAATCGAACCATTCTTCTTCGTCTATTCCATTATTTAACTTCATCCAATCATTTTTTAACGGTATAAAAAAATAATAATAAGTGAAGCAATTAATCACCTAGTTCGGCTTTTTAGACAGCGTTTGAAGTTATTAAAGTTAACGAAATTGCTCTCTGGATAACAAAATAAATTTTATATGTTTAGGCGTTTTGTAAGTTCAAGGTAGTGAGATAATCTGGTTAGCGTTGTTTCAAAGTTTTTATTAAGATGTTGTTGTACAAGCAAAATGGAAAATATAGTAATTTTATTGTACATGAAAAATATATTATTAGTTTTTGAGGCTGTCGTGGCCTAGAGGTACACTATCGTAATATAAACACAACGTGTGTATTCAGTTACTATTAATTATTTTTTTCCTCGTTCTGATGAGAAGAAAAAATGTGATATTGATTTAAGTTAGATCATTACGTTAAACAAGCAATCTTTCAAAATTTGAACGGTAAGTGATGAAGGATGTGTCTTAACATAAGGTTCCCTCTGTCTACTTCACAATATACGAGATATATCAATATATGTTAAAGAAAGCGTATAGCAAAAAACAAATACTTTTATTCTGCTTGATTACTAAAACTAGCGGTCCCGCGCGGCTTCGTCCGCTTGAACTATTCGAATATTTATTTAATATGTTTAAGAAAATATTTTCAATAAGATTCGTAAGGAAATATAAACCTAAAATATTAAAACAAACCAAAAATAATAATAAGTTGACAGAAGTAATGGAAATAAAATTCTTAATATCAGAAAAACGTCATTACTATAAATAATTTATTTATTGTATTTTAAAAAAATAATAAAAAATATTAAATAAGTTAAAAATATATGGAATTTGACACAACCATCAGTGTCGCTTGCCCGTTTGCATCGGTCATTCCGTCACCATGCCGCCGCACACCGCGCGGCTTGTAGGCTAGCTCATTTCGAATCAGTGATGTATCCTAAAGTATTATAATGTTGTACAGTAAAATATAATATAATTGAGGCCAGTCGTAGCACAAAGTGTGACTGTAAATCGACTGGTTGTGGGTTCGATCGCCACTCGAGGAGATGAAATATTTATTTAAATTTATATTTCCATTTCTTCGCTCTGGTGTCGAGGCAAAGCGCGGCGTTGAGTTCTGTCACTCAACACGCAATGCCTCCAGAATTCGGCAGAAAGTTGGGAACCGAGGGTCTTATCACTAGGTTCCCTCTGCCTACCCTGCTGTGTGCGGGAAATAGCGTGAAGTCAGCTTCACGCTATTTCCCGATAATAATAAATATATCAGATATTTATTATTTATTTTAAAATATAATTTCCATCTAGATGAAATGCTGGTGACTATTATATTTATTTTGATAAGGATTAATACCAAATTATAGGAAATAAATTATAGAAATACATTAACAATAACCCAATAAATTTAAATTAAATATATTAAAATGATTACTGTGTCTCAGAGATAAACATATAACATCGCGGTCTTTTTTTATAGGTTCTTTAAAGGACAATATTTTTGTAGAACATATTATGTGTCTCATAAGGTTAGGCCAGTGTTCAGGAAGCCCACTTTTTACAAACTTAAAATAACAAAATTCCTGAACCAAATAAAAAATAAGAAAAAAGTAGTCTATGTTCATCCGTAGACCCTCAAGTACCTCTATATGAAATTTTATCACAATCGGATCGGTGGTTTGGTCGAGAATACATTACAGACAGATAGAGTTACTTGCGAATTTATTATATAGTATGGATTGTGTAATATGTTTTATACATATAAATCTTCTTCTTAATTTATTTTTTCTTTTTTTAGCTTCAGGTTGTATCCTGCGCATAGCAGTGTATCCAAAAGGAACCTAGGAACATAGTGTTAAGCACTCTGTTCCCATTAAAACACTTCCGTTACGCGTTTTCCACTAAATTCTGTAGGCATTGCGTGTTGCGTTGCGTTCGTTACGAAAATGAGAAAATGAAACTATTAAATATTTCATTTCTCGGAGTGGAGATCAAGCTCTCAACCGTTGCGTGTACAGTCGCACGCTTGTGCCCTGCGCGACAATGACCTCAATATTAAGCATTGGTTGTTTAAAAATATATTTAATTTAACATAAAATACTATTTATTATACCGAATTAAATATTTAGCTCAATTTGTCTTGGTAATGCAATCGAGAAAAAAAAACCCTAGCCTTAAGATTAAATAACATTCAAAGCAAACAATCGTAACTCAGCCCCAGGCACAATCTCGTCAATTGTTTTCAGATATCTCGTAGTAGGTATCGTCTTATCATTGTCACTTCTAGAGTCTACTAGGGTTTACGATAGAATTGTAGTTAACTTTTATTTGTTCTTGTACGTTGAAATTATTATTTGTTTTTTTATACCCTTTGGGTATGGAGCTCTAGGTACAGGCCACATATCTGTATTGTCAAGTTAAAATAATAATTTAAAAAAATATTGCTTACAGGTTTCATTGTCAAGAATCGCATGTTAGAGCCGCTGAAGGAGAATGAGAAATACAACGATGAAGTTAACTGGGTACTGCCTTAAATATGGAAAATTACTAATTATTACATGAACAATATTATAATAAGTTTAAGTTTTCGTATTAACTAACAGATACTCATGACTTTGTCTGGTTAAGAAAAATAATACTGAACAAGTAATGTTGCCGACCACAAATTTGTTTATCAAATATACATATTTATTTTATAGAAATAACATTATGTGTTTTATATTATATTAAATTTATTTTTTAGTAAGGCTCTATTATATTAATGATTATTGGTGATAAAATGATTCTTTTTAATTGTATCTTTTATTTTAAATTTCATTGCACTTAATGAGGAGGGGAATGAGTAAAAAAAAGGTTCTGCTATTTGAAAGAAATGAAGAAAGGTGGGAATGCAAGATCAGTGTAAATGGTAAGATATCAGATCAAGTGATTGAAGTGGTATATTTAGGAAGTGTGTTCAGTAGAGAAAGGAGATACGAGATGGATGTGGAAAGGCTTAGGCTATGCTGCCGGTAACAGAGTTAATATATGCCGTGTGTGTGGGGGAAGGGGGCGGGCGTTGGTACGCTGTTATATGGTAGCGAAACGTGGATATTACAGAAGAAAATTAAAGAAGGATGAATGCTGTGAAGATACGATCTCTTCGTAGGATATGCGGAGTCGATACTCGGAGGATATATACAAAATGAAAATGAATGTGCTCAGTTGGTATGGGCACATCTAACGAGTGACAAAAGGATGGCAAAAAAGATAGAAGGTAAGAAGGTTACGTACATTGTATGAAGACCCTCGAAGGGCGTGTATGAAAAGATTGATGACAGTGGACGAGGCGAAAGAGGTATTGAGGAAGAGGGAGGCCATTCTACACGCAATGCCTTGATTTCGGTGGAAAGTGGGGAACGGAGAGTCGAGACACTCGTATCCATGTCTACCTACCCTGCTATATGCGAGATACAGAACTGGCTTTCTCGACATGCGGGAAAAAGCTTAAACCTGTAAAATGAAAATTTTATCAAATCGTTCCATTCCATTATTCTCACAAACCATAGCATTACCAAATCACAACCGCACATGGTGCCCAAAATGTACGGAAATGTTCCGAAAATCCGCAACGCAATATCACACTTCAATTTTTACACAGTAACACCTGTTTATTTGCAACGGCTTTCTGACGCAAGAAATATAGTTGAAAATCCTTTGAATTTTAAATATTTCACCATTTCTCTTCACTCCGAACGACTAAAAATAATGTAAGCCCAGGATAATATATCGACAACATTGTATGTAAATAAGATTATAGAAATAACAGCTTTTTAACACCAACGTTGGAATGGTTGCACTTTATAGTGACTTTTTATATGATGACGAAGTTTTATGTTCTTTCTTTGTTTGCAATGTGTTATCTGTTTGTGTGGTTTTTGTTGTAGTTTATAAGATTTTTTACGGAGAACGAGAGATTTATGCGTTATAATTAATGTGCAATTCAAAATCTATCTTTTATTTTTGTAGCTTCGAGATGTATTCGGCCATAGAAAGGTAGGCAGAGGTAACGTGTGAACCTAGTGTCAAGACACTCCATTCCAAATAAGCTACACCTACTCCCCACTTTGCGCAAGACATTGCATATTGAGTGGCGTAACTCAACACCGTGCTTTGCCTCATTACCAGAGCAAAAAATAGAATGTTAAATATTTCACTTCCCCGAGTGTGAATTGAACCCACAACCGTCGCGTTTTCACTCGCACGCTTGTACCTCTCGTCACGATGGTCTCCTATCACTTATGTAATTGGTTATCATTACAATTTCCAATATTTCATAAAAAAGGAGAAGTGCGACAATGTCTGAATGTCAAGGCAGAGGCTTCAAGCCCCACTCGAGAACAAATTAATTTCCGCCTTTCAATCCACAATGTCTCAAATGATGTCGGGCGGAAAACGCAAAAAGGAGTGTTTTAACATTTTCTTTGCCTTCACTGGTATGCAGTAAAAATTTTGAAGTTCCTACTTCAAAAGAATAGTCCATAGTAAAAATGCTTAGTTTATTAAATAATTTAATACATTTTACCAAAATTAATACAGAAAACAAGTCTACGCAACTTAAATAACGAATATATGGTAGAGTATAAAGAATAACTTAAATTATCTGTCCCTACTTCAAAAATTATGATAATTGTGGGTACAGATGACTCAGGATACAGACCCAGGGTATTTTTTTTAAAGTAAGCACTTTTCCTTTTGCTGAATAAATTGTTCATTTACTGACATTTGATGGGAGAAAGTAATAATGTCAGTTTGCTGATTTAGGGTCATGACTGGTTCCAGTTTCTGAGTAGATAAAGTGGAAAATCTTAAGATATCAATACATTTTTTTATTTTAATAATGGTCAAATGAACCAATAGACTTGCAGGTAGTGAAGGTATCCATCCATTTCACGTATAAACCTAAAACCTCAGAAGATTGCAAATGTGTCCGGCCTTGAGGGTAAAGGTAAACACGACGTTTAAAAATCCCGAAAATCTTCATCTCAGCGTCCAGGGAACCCTCAAGAAAAAGATGTTGTTCATTTCATCACCATTGTTCATTTCATCACCACAATTTGCTACATGCAAACCAACACGCAACTAATTACCTTTAAATATATTTTTTTTAGGATCAATTCAAATAATTTGATAGCTAATAGATAATAAGGAAAATAGTTATATATATATATTTAGTTCATTCTTTAGTTTGGTTAAGCATAATAGAGCTTCGAGAAACTTTGCTTAGTTGAAGATGCCTTTGAATAAGCAATGTGACATAATTATCTTAGTTTCGCTCGCAATTTTGTAATACGTAAGATTTGTTTAACAGCTAGAAATATATTATTATACAATCAAAAATCATCAATAATAAAATAATAATCAATTATTAATAATCGCCATTCGTGGCGCAGGGGCACAAAGTGTAACTATGCGACTAATTGTAGGTTCGATCTCCATTCGAGAAAATGAAATATTTTTTTATTACAAAAAATATTTTATCGTTTCTTCGCTCTGGTGTCGAAGCAAAGCGCGGTGTTAAGTACCGGCATTCAACAACACGCGATGCTTCCAGAATTCTGCGGAAAATGGGGAATAGAGCGTCTCAATACTAGGTTCCCTCTGCCTACCCTGTTGTGTGCGGGATACAGCGTGAAATTGATTTAATATTTCTTAAATATACAGAATTATAATCCTTATATATTGTCGTTTAAATAAATTCACAATCAAACAAACGGAACTATTGTAAAATTGTCCCATCATTTCTGACATCATTCCGCGTGGGTTCAGTGAAGCTCGCGGAGCAATCAATCACCCATCACTCAAGTACACGTGTCAATCTTGTCACGACCAACTTTACTGATCACCAATTATTTTAAGCACAGTATTCGTATTACTCGTTTTTAAGTGTTGTTTCCATAATTAGGATTTTATGAATCAATATGGAGGCCGTCGTGGTACAGTGGTGCAGGGTAAATGTAACGGTTGTGGGTCCGATTCTCGCTCGGGGAATTAATTATTTTAATTTCCCAGCTCTGGTTATATGATCAAACGTGGCGATCATCTCTTCATCAACATCTTGAGAATTGGGTAAAAAGATCCGAGTACCTTAATTATTATACAGCGTGAAGTTTAAAGTAAATATGTATAATTTAATAAAAAAAAAAGATATATTTTTATTGGCTCAAAAACTAAATACACACAATAAAAATATATTCCTAAACTATTTTTTCTGCCAATTTCTATTATTCTGCTCTGTTATATAAACCGTTATTTATTTACTTTCTTCACTAATTAGAAACATTATACTCTATTCCTTGAGGCAAGTCCTGGCGCAGAGGCACAAATTGTAACTGAAAACGCGACTGGTTGTGGTTTCGATCCCCAGTCGAAGAAATGAAATATTTATTAAAATTTATATTTTCATTTCTTCGCTCTGGAGTCGAGGCAAATTGCGGCGTTGAGTTCCGCCACTCAACACGCAATGCCTCCAGAAATCGGTGAAAAGTGGAAAATGAATTGTCGTAACACTAGGTTCTCTCTGTCTACCCTGCTGTGTGCGGGATACAGCATGAAGCTGATTTGTTTTATTTACTTATACTGTATTCCTGTTCAAAAACCAATACTGTACCATTGCGTTGTTATTGATCCAATCTTAGCCTGAGTGATAGTCATTATGGTCACTTAATTATTAGGCATCAGCTTTGTTCTCAAATGGAATAAGCGATAGTAACGGCTAATGTTAGTACTAGTTTACTCGTATCTGTAGACTAAAGAAGATAATTACATTTGGTTATTAGGTTTTGATCCATATTTTACCTATCACTTCCCTACTGAAGTAGACGCGGCGTTAAATTCCGCCGCTCAACACTTAATATCTCGAAAAAGTTCAGAAAAGAGTTTCTTAACACACCTAGTGTCCCTCCTCCTGTTCTATGCGGTTATTTTATTTCTATATTAAAAATATTGTCTCAGTTGGGCGCTTGGGTTGGAGGTTCAATTCTAGATTATTGAATATTTAGACTTATGAATTTTTTGTAGCTCCGCCCGAATTTCATCCGCTCCGAATGAAAGAAAGACGAATGCCGTGGAGATGCTATCTCTTCGTAGGATATGCGCATCCGCAATAAAGAAATACACAGAAAGGCGATACTAGCGAGGATGTCACGGTGAGA
The DNA here is from genome assembly GCA_013403705.1 of Heliconius hermathena. Taxonomy (NCBI): domain Eukaryota; kingdom Metazoa; phylum Arthropoda; class Insecta; order Lepidoptera; family Nymphalidae; genus Heliconius; species Heliconius hermathena. The sequence continues at coordinate 15,398 of JAAIXJ010000124.1, read as the reverse complement.
ATGAAGAAAGTGCTCAGCTGGTTTGGGCACGTTGAATGAATGAGTGATGAAAGAATGGCAAAAAAGATTTATGATGGAAAAGTGAGTGGACCGTAGCGTTTGGCGCTTCGTTCTCTCTGACTACTCCACTAGGGATAACGCGTGAAGCTAAGTTAAGTTAAATTAAGGTAGATATATGAGTCAAATCCTTGTAAATTATTCGCTAATACTAAATTAAGAAAATAAGCAGAGAAATAATGATTTGCGGATATTATTAAGGTTTTTTTTAACTTCACGTTATATCCCGCATTTAGTAGGGTAGGAAGGAAATTAGTTCCCTAATACTAAAGGGTTAAAACACTATAATATATTCCCCATTTTCCGCTGAATTCTCTAGGCATTGCGTGTTAGCGGAATTCAACGCTGCTATTATTGGCTTTGCTTGAATATTAATGCATTTATTATCATAAACAATTTGAACATAAGCTTCAATATATTATATATATATGTAAGTATTTAGAAATTCCAACATGCAAATCCCTTTGCACTTTCACGAAGCTATCTACATATTGTATGCTGGTATAGCATACAAGTATATTACTAACAGTGCTTCTAATGCTTTTAATGTAAACATTTAGATAACTGGAACTAGTCGTGGCGCAGGGGAACAAGTGTGTCACTGTGAACGTCACAAATGTGGGTTCGATTCCCATTCGACCAAACGAAATATTTTATGTTTTATTTTCTTCACTCTGGTGTCGAAGCTAATCGCGGCATTGTGTTCCACTACTCAACACGCAATGCCACCAGAAAATGGTGGAAAATGGGAAGCGGTGTCTTAATGGGAACAGCACTCTGTTCCCATTAAGACACCGCTCCCGCTGAATAATATTATCTAATCTTAAGACACTTCTTAAGACTAGATAAGATTATTCACATATCCGTTAACATTAAAATATCCATGATGAGTGAAGTCTAGAGGTTAGTATGGTGAAAAAATAATACAAATAAAGAACATTAGACTAGAAAAAATGATCTGTAATAAAAAATTATGAAGTATTTTTTTATAATTCTAGTTATAACATTTTTTTTTTCAACATTATTACGATATATTTATAATCTTAAGATGTTTTTAAAAAATTCAAACATTTTATTATCACAAAATACGTTGCTTAGGTGACAGTACAATAATGGTAACATTGAGGTAGATCTGATGATGGAGCCAGGATCTGAATACTATATATCATATTTTATGCCGTGTGATGCCGGCCTAGAATAGAATCATCCTGGTACTGGTGGTCTCATAAAAGGCCACTACAGTACGTGTGGTAGAGTTACGTCGCCAGCAATGGCAACACGCAAGGGCAGACTCGACCGGATCTCTACCACCCGCGGCATTTAAAACCGGCGTGATAGGGTTTTATGCCACTGCGTTTCGCATCAGGTAATATCAGGCTACGGCGCCCAACCCACCTTAAAGGCAGGCAACGCACCTGTAACTCCTCTGGTGTTGCACGGGGTCGTGGGCGGCCGTGATCACTTACCATCAGGTGACCCGAACGCTCGTTTGCCTTGTCTTTTCCATAAAAAAATACTAATAACCCACTTAATAATGTTAGGCTCACATTATTTATAGCTCCGAGATTATTGTATAGCACTTTATGTATAAAAGCGTGTTCCTTTCGATTTTTTGTTTCATTTTATACAATAAAACTCTTTCGAATAACACCAACAATAAAATCAACATCACACAAATCTCTTAATATCTATTTAGTGAGCAAAACAAAGTGAAAGTTAATTGGAGTACCTTCCGACCGACAATGCTAAAGGTGCAAGGGTCCGTATAAAAAGCCAATTTACTTCAACCGATACTTGCGTGGGGATATTTTTAGAGATCCTCATGATAATAATGAAGTTATTATTGGTATAATATATATTTTTATACTATAATTTAAAATGTTGAACTACTATGTGTATATTATTCAGGCCACGAGTGTGCGACTGTAAAAGCGACAGGTTTTAAGTTTGAGTCCCACCCGAGAAATTTTTTAAAAGTTTTCATTTCCTCGCTCTGACAACAAGGCAAAGCTTGGCGTTCTACCACTCAATCCGCAATGCCTTGAGAAGTTGGCGGGAAGTGGGGAACGGAAGTATCTTAATGACAAAGGAGTGTCTTAACACTAGGTTCCCAGATTCCCTCTGCACTTGTGTGTCTCTACCTGTCTTTGTGTTAAGAATGTATCTAGTAAACGTTTTTTTTTTAGCTCTAATCTTTATCTTGCATATAGTAGAGAAAAGCAAAAGAGTGCAAAGAGTGTTAAAACACTTCGCCCGAATTCTAGATATTGCCATTCTAGAAATTTAATGTCAGTAGAAATAATAGTACCTACTAATGTCAGTATTATCAGGATTCACAACTAGAATTAATCTAATCATATTGATTGAATGATATCAAGTGAAAGTAGTCTAAATTAATTGATGTGAAATCGCTATTCTGAGAACTACATATGTAAGCATTAAATGGTCTAGAAATTTAAAAATAACTATTAAATAATGAAAAATATCTTAATTATAATTTTATTTACAATCTTTAAATATATATTACACTAATGAGCGCGCGTATCTTCGCCCGCTTATTTGCACCCTTAGGGGTGAATTAAAAAAAACCACGAAACATATATTCAATAAAATATTTTAAACAGTCTGAATTTAAATTTTTATAAAAATCGGTGGCGATTTAAAGATTTTTCCATATAAACTTTCAACCCCTTATTTGATGCATTAGGGGATGAATTCTCAAAAACTATGAAAGACATGTTCAATGAAATATTTTTAAGAGTCAGAATTTCAAATTTTATAAAAATCGGTGCCGCTTTAAAATTTTTTCCATACAAACTTTCAACCCCTATTTCATCCCTTTAGGGTTAAAATTATTCAAAATCCCTTCTTAGTGGATGTCCAGATTATGAAAATAAACATCTGTCCAAATTTGACGTTTCTACGCACAACGGTTACGGCTGTGCGTGCGTCTTATCTTAGTCAGTCAGGTACATATCCTTTTATATATATAGATGATGTATTTGATATGTTAATAATTAAAATATATTTGGTAAGAGTGAACATTGAGGAACATGGTTATACAAAAACGATTGCCCCTAAACAGTGTGTATTTAAGTTCCTGCTGTATCCAGCTTTTATTAAATAGGCAGAGAGATCCTAGAGTCAAGAAACTTAGTTCTCCGTTTTCCCTCAGATTTCAAACTTTACCTATTGAGCTTCGGAGCTGCTCGCCAGGCATTCCAACTGATATCGTTGTATAGCCAATAATATATATATTTTAGTAATATTGTCAGAATAAAGTTAAGAAGGAAAAATGTATAAGTATTTAAAGTTATTTTACTATACGGAACCCTTATTCCCATACAAAGTATCATGCACACGATATTCTCTTGTAGCCAATACAATAACATGAAATATTCATAGAAGAATGTTACCGAGGTGTTCGTTTTATTAGCATTTAGAACTTTTCTAATGCGAGCATTCTTTAGTACTTAGCTTCGTGTTAGTTTATTTATTCCGGTACGTTAACACTTTATGAAAAATGTATTGTTTACTGGATAATTTGTTTTTTTTTGTTTTTTTTTTAACTTTTGAGCTTATTAGCTTCACGCTATATCCTGCTGGGTAGTGAAGGCATTTTTTTTAGCTTTACCCTGTATCCCTGTATCCCAGGTGGCAGGAACCTAGTACTAAGATACTTCCAATTACGACACTTCCGTTCCCCACTTATCGCCGAATTTTCGATGCATTGCGTTTTGAGTGGCGGAACTTTCTCCTAATAATGCTTCAATTCTTATTAGGAGGGAGTTCCGCCAATCCGTTCCCACAACTGTCACTTTTACAGAGACGTCCTTGCGTGCCTTATCAGACCCAAATACTGAAGCCAGCATAAGATTTGACACAAGCAAGGAGTGATATCATGTACAAGCACGTGACGGTATTAGCTAAGAAAATAAATATAAGAATTGACTAAATTTACTAGCTTTGTAAATAAACATTATATTTTTTATTAATACTGTTTCTTTATTAAGAAAAGATTTAAGTTTTCAGATTTAATGTTAACCTTATAATTAACCCATTTAGACCCATACCCATACCTTAAGTAGCAGTAAATAAAAAGTTTTTTTAGTAATAATTGGTAGATTCCAATGTAATAAAATAAAAAATGTAAAAGAAATAATTATTTTACTTTATTTTAATAATAAAAAAGCCGTCCTCAAATGGGGCCACTGGGCTCAAGTGATATGAAAACTTTCGAAACAATTTTTTTCGACGCAAAGTGTTTTACAACACTTTTTGCATTGCCAACGTGCCTTTTTATGGCATACTGCACAACTTAGTTGCTGGGAAAGTTTTTCGTGGTAGTGGCCCACCCCACAGACAGACTTGGCACTGCAGAAGCTGCTGGGCGCATAGATACGCTGCTGTTTCCGTCTCTCAAATAGTGACGAGTGATGTAACGACGAAAATCAAGCTGATGTATCTTGTTTGTATTGCTTAGTAGGTGTAGGCGCCATGAATTTGCAACAGCGAGATCCAGCATGTATGTAAATAAAACCCACCACCATTTTTTACCACGTACAGCAGTATGATACAGGGAAATAGATTGATCTGCCTGATCCACCCCGCCTATACCCTTGTTACAGTTTTGAAAAACGTGCGGAATGCCAACGTCCATTTTTTCTTTTCTACAGCACTCCATCTCTACTTTACCCAGAGGAAGAACGCTGTCGAAATTTGACGCCATGGTACAGACGCTGTTGTCCAACCATCGCACAAATAAAATTCGGTTGACTTGGTCAAAGCGGTTTTTATTCATATTTCATATCCTTTACTGCTGTGAGAGGACAATTTGTAGTTCTACTTTCGCGAACAATACCAGTTGTTTGATAACCAGCCTGTCGTAAATCTCGAAGCAATACGTAACCAGTAAAGAAATTGTCGAAGTATATAACACGGTCATTAGCATTGGTATCCAGTTTCTTGAGTAGTTGTTTGACTACTCTTGTACCCAAAAGCTCTGTAGGATTGGCTCCTAGAGTTTTCCCTCAGTATAAGTCATTTGTCGATTATCTCTATTAGTAAATACTTCCACCCTGTCTGGTATGTCTCGAGGAATAGCAGTGCTTTGTATGTTGTCATCATCTCCTTTTTCTTCATCGGGAACCACACTCGATTCTGGAGGCAGAGCAACTGAATCTACCTCTCCGACGTCTTCTTCTTCAATAATTACAGCTTCAATTGCTTCTTGAAGACTCTGGTTTTTATTGTAACCGCTAAATGTTCTACGTATCATTATGAACTTGAGATGGACCTACCAATAAAAAAATATTTTTTACTTCTGATGTGCCCATTGGCCCTACTTGGGGACAGCATAGTAAAAGCTAAATTTATCTTATTACAACTCTTCTTTTCTAATTAAAAGTAATTACATTATATAATATGCTATGTAATTGAGTATATTTTGTACCAAAACAAATGTAACTTGAAGAAAAAGTTAAGAATAAAAAATACTTACTTTTTGCCTTACTAATTTATGCAACAGCTCCACAAAAGGCACAAAATGAACAATTATAAATGTATTTTAAATGACTTTTACGGCTACAACATAAAGATACACTACCGAAACAATTGTAGACATGAACTGCATAAACATAAAAACATAAAAATAACGAGGGTACTTTTATAAATGTCCCCATTTGGGCACGGCGGGTCTATATGGGTTAAACAAGGATATTGTTATATCTTGATGTTAAAACTGAAAACTTTTCCTATCTGTTATAAAAAAATGCATACGTAATAATTCTTAAAAATAATAAAATATAAACTTCACCCTAATAAGGGCGAGGCGATATATTCTGCACACAACAGGATTGGTAGACGGAACCTAGTGTTAAGACACTCTGTTTCCCATCGAACTCTGATTTCATTGTGTGTTGAGTGACGAAACTCAATGCCGCTTTTTAACCCACACAAGAGCGAAGAAATAAAAATATAAATTAAAATAAATATTTCATTTTCTCGGATGGGGAACGCACCACAACCGCGTTCACACACTTGTCACACACTTGTGCCCCAGCGTCACGACTTGCCTTAGTATATTCTTATTGTCCCAAACCAATTTTGTATTCAATATATGAATATTTTTCTAATAATAAATATTCTAAACATAATAACCCAAAATTACAAAACACGAACAACACCAATTGTCCTATTAAACTGCTACAAAAGTTGTCGTAAAAAATGTTTTAACATCATTCAAAGAACAAACAATGGCTTTTGTAATAAGAAACACAGTACAGAATGATTCCGAAGAGTTTCCATTGAAACTGGCACGTGTCCCATATCGACGTATCTATAGAGCTATTATGCAAATATCTGTGTAGGCGGCTCGCGGGTTCATTTAAAGGGTGCAGTGAGGACATAGTGTTAAGACACTCTTTTCTTAGTTTTTTATCTTATTATTTATTTAATTTTTTCTATCTAGATATTAGGAAAAAATATTAATAACGCTGTATGTTGCATGTAGCAGGGTAGGCGGAGAGAATTGTGTTATAGTAGTCTGTCTCCATTTTCCCTGTCTTTGGAGACCAGTGTCTTATAATGTCTTATATTGGGCGGCGAAACTCAACGCCGTGCACATAAATTTTTAACGTATATCATCGTTTGTAGAGCTTAGATACCATCTATACTAAGCCTCAATGGACCTCTCTACAAATACCACAATATAGAGATTTTTTATGAATAAATTAAAACAAAAATATTTTATACAAAGTCCTTTCACCCACATCAGGGCCATATGGAGAGAAAAGCGCAAAAATTATGATACTCTTAGGTATTACCCAGACTTAATTACTCGGACTTATGGAGACCTTAATTAAGCCTAACCCTACATTGGTAAATCTACATTGGTAACGGTAGGATATCCTTCTATATATTAAATGTCAATTACTTTCTATAATCTGTCTATTAGTGCAGTGGTACGGCATCTGGCTGTACGACTGTTGTGGATTCGACTCGCACTCAAGGGAATGAATTACTTTTATTTCCTCACTCTGGCAACAAGACAAAGCGTGGCGTTGTGTTTCACGTCTCAGTCTCTCGAAACATATGACAGATTCTAAACTTCCGAAGGAAATTCCGACCATACGTACAGTGTGTTTATATAAAACGAAATATTTAACGTGATGTTATATAACCTAGAGCCTTCTTCAATAAACGGACTATTCAATGCAAAAAAATGTATCATTTCGAATCCACTCAACTATTAACTATCAACTCTTCAGCTTTATCATATTTTTTCAACTTCATGCTGTATTCCGTAAAAACTTAGTATAAAGATATTCGCTCTCTACTTTCCGCCAAATTTTCGAGACACTTCGTGTTGCGTGGCGAAACTCAACGCCGCGCGTTTGCCATGCTACCAGAGCAAAGAAATGAAAGTATTAATAAATAGAGCCAACTAATGTCGTATATGGTATACATACAGATTATAAATTATATAATTATAATATGAGTTATTAATTATTAATCTTATATTATTAATCTTATATTATATCAAAGCCATCCATTCTCCTCGTGTGGTCTCCACGTTGTTTGGTGGTGACCGCCAGTGGGAGCGATGGTTAGACGCAAATTCTCCACAAACTAGTATTGAAATGTTATTTTGCTTGGTACAAAGCTTAGTATGCTCCAGTTGAAGGTAATGGATTCGATTCGGTCTATTTTTTGTGTGTAAAATTTATTTTAGAAGCCTTTTTCAATAACCTATTTTTATTAAAACATACATTGTATAAATATAAAAAAAAAGAAAATAGAATAACTTGTGATTAAACACTAACTGCCACTGTCACAATGTAATTGAAATACGTCAATACAAAAAATTAAGAGTAGGTAAAATTATATATTTTTTTTATTCATCAATTTATAATATTCTAGAAAATTTAATGATTTATATCGCTAATACTTTCTCTGTTCTATTGATTATTTTGTCGCCTGTCATCGCAAAATCAGGCCATTAAAGAACAATATATACCTATATTTAAAGTAATGGGTTTTGATAGAAAATTATAATTTAATACAAAATTCAATTTATTTTAGCGTATCGGTTATGCAAAGCAAACATACAGCTTCATGCCTTTTCCAACAGGCACTTAGTTCCCCACTTTTCACTCAATTTTCCTTACATTGCCTGTTGAGTGGGAAATCTCGGCGTCGTGCTTTGTTATAATCATAAGTAAAGTTTGTTATAGTCATAAATTGATGCCGTAGTAATAGATTATATTATAGCTAAATTAGATTATATTGAGGCCAGTCTTGGCGCAGGAGCACAAAGTGTGACTGCAAAACCGACTGGTTGTGGGTTCGATCCCCACTCGAGGAGATGAAATATTTACTTAAATTTATATTTTCATTTCTTCGCTCTGGTGTCGAGGCAAAGCGCGGCGTTGAGTTCTGCCACTCAACAGGTGGGGAACGGAGTGTCTTAACACTAGGTTCCCTCTGCGTACCCTGCTGTGTGCGGGATACAGCGTGAAGCTGATGCCGTAGTGGTTCAGGTGCAAACACATGCATCCGATTATAAACACGATGATTGTGTTGTTCGATTCCTACCCGGGGAAAAAAAATCATTTCCTCTATTTGAGCGTAGCGGGACCCAAACCCGCGCCTCATGGAAACCGACCAGGTCCCGGTACGTTTAAATTTTTATACGTTTTCTGAATAAGTATTTTTCTTTCCTAAGTGTGGAATAACATTTTAAAAATGTTAAAAATATTCAATTCCTCTATCGTGGAGTTGAGCCGCGCCAATCACATGCAATACTTGAAGAATTTGGCGGAAGGTGGAGAACGGAAGTGTTTTAACACCATATGCGGGATAAAGCGTGAAGGGGGGATCAAACTCTAAGCCACCGCGTTTATAATGTGTTTAGATTCACTTTTTGTGTTGAAGTAAATCTAAATATTATAAACCAATCAACTACTTTTGAATTTAAGAATGTTAATAATATTATACTCATTAGATCATATAACAAATCATATTATAGTACTTTTACTGATAGTGACAGAAGAATTTTCCTTTTTTTCTATTCCATTTGCAACGCTTTTCTTTGTCATTGTGGCCCCGCTCTGTACATGACGTTTTTCCTTTTAAGAGAATAATTAATGCATTTTTTTCTTATATACATATATACTCTTTTACTTTGTATGTTTTTTTAGCTTCACACACAAAGCAGGGTAGGCAGAGGGAACCTGGAAATTTTAGTGTTAAGGCACTTCCTTCCCCACTTTCCGTCGAATTCTAAAGGCATTGCATGTTGAGTGGTGAAACTCAAAGCCGCATTTTGCCTTATTACCAGAGGCAAAAACTAGAAATATTTCATTCAAAATGGGGAACCGAGTCTTAAGGAGGTCTTAATAGAGACGGAGTGTCTTAACACTAGGTTCCTAGCGTCTTTCTATCTACCCGTAAAGCTAAAAAAATACAATACATTGTTGTTTTATTTTGTTTGCTCGCATAACTATAACCAAATAGTAAATGTATTTTTAGTAGTAATAATAGTAAATGTATTATATTATATATGTCCTAAGAAAATGACGTTAAAGATAGATACGTAAGTTTTTATAAGTTGATTTAAACTATAATTAATTTGCTTATATTTTCATTGATTAGAAAAATTAAGAAAAAAGAAGAAAACGTGTAACAAAAGAAGATCTCATTAAAAAAGATACGAAACACAAAAGCAGGTCTTATCGCTAATTAGTAATTTAATCTTGATTTTAGAATCGATAGTAAATTATACAGTTATAACCTAAGTATATTAAATTTTAAGACTATTAACAGAATTGAAAATACCACTACTATATTTATTTAGAAAACGTATAAAAATTTGAAAGTAGCGGGTAGCGCTCCAGGAGGCGCGGGTTCGAGTCCCGCTACGTTCAAATTTTTATACGTTTTCTAAATAAAAATGTTTCTTTGCTAAGTGTGGATTATCACCTCAAAAATGTTAAAAATACTACTACTAAGAGTTTATTTTGTTATGTTAAATCAATAAATCTCCGAAATAACATAAAAACCAGCCAAGTGCGAGTCGAACTCGGCCACCGACGGATCTGTACCAATTTTAGGATTATAAGTCAACGGAAATATAACTTTTAAAAGTTATATAAAGGCATTAAATGAGTGCATATGCTCAAGCACTCATTTTATGTGAAAAGAAGAGTAAATAAAAGTTTTTTTCCTGTAACATACTTAAAAAAACGCAATTTTGCTAAAGTAAACAGTCACAATTAAAGTACTCAATAAGCGAGCTAAAGTAGAATCCAATGTATGCTTCTTATGCTTTTTAGTTTCACGCTGTATCCCGCATGTACCAGTTAATAAAAGGAACCTAATATTAAGACACTCTGTTACCAACTTTCTCAACTCAACGCCGCGTTTTGTCTTTTCATCAGAATGAAAAATGAAAATAAAGCGTTTTCCCGAGCGGAAATCAAACCCACATAGAGATGTGAGCTTATAGTCAAACGCTATGCTGCGACAGGATGGCTTTGGTTATTAAATAAAATATAATATAATCTATTTATATGTTATTTTATATGAAAACGCCACCAAATCCAAATAAAATTTACATAAATAAACGATTCGCCTCAAAGTGATTTCAGATTTAGATTAAAAAGTAATAAAACGGTTGAAAGCTATATTTCAATTTAATTTAGTATTCATTTTCGTTATTATGTCACTGAAATATAAATGTTTATAATATATTACACGCCAATATATAGAAGCTGGAGCACAAGCATGCGATTGTAAACGTGACGGTTGCGGGTTCAATTCCCACTCGGGGGAATGAAATATTTATTGTTGTCATTTATTCGCTCTGGTAAAGAGACAAAATCTGGCGATATGTTCCGCAATTCAACACCTCTCCTCGAGAAATCGACGGAAAGTGGAGAAAGAAAGTGGAAAAAGTCTTACAGTGGAATTCAGTGATCCATACGCAACTGGGTGGCAGAGAGAACCTGGAAACCCGGAATACAGCAACTATTTTGTGTGCAATGAGATATTTTAATATATAGATAACAAGACAAGTCATAGCGTGTAGTTCCGCTATTGAACACGCAATGACTCGAAAATTGTTGAAAATATTCAAGTATTCATGTAGGTATACTTATATCATATTTTAGTGCCTATTTGATCAGAAAATAAGATTTATAAACATTATTAAATCTAACGCAGTTATATTAAAAAACGTTATTCAATTGTCTCAAGCTGTTGAAGACAATCAAAAGAAAAGCTTTCAACCTAGTACTTGTTATTTATTTTTTTGAAATAATAAGTGCTTGCTAAAATAACTTAAGTGCGTTATATATTTTTGTTTTAATAATATATGAAGAGGATATAATGTTTATATTGATCCACCATATAATCAGTGTAGTGACGCCAAATACAAGTACAAAATATATAAAAAATCAATCAAAAATCAGCTTCACGCTGTATCCCGCACCCAGCAGGGTAGGCAGAGAGAACCTAGTGTTAAGACACTCCGTTCCCTACTTACCGCCAATTTCTGGAGGCATTGCGTGTTGAGTGGCGGAACTCAACGCCGCGCTTTCCCCTCGACACCAGAGCGAAGAAATGAAAATATAAATGTAAATAAATATTTCATCTCCTCGAGTTGGGATCGAACCGACAACCAGTCGATTTACATGCACACTTTGTGCCCCTGCGCCACGACTGGCGCAATTACCAATATCAATTAAGCAATATTGACATAACAAGTTTTTCAGTCGCAATAAGATTTAAATAAATATATAATATTTTATTACTGACGTTTGGATAAATTGTCAGTAAAATTTCAACGGTTTGAACGGTTGTAGAAATAACTCTCAATTTCCAGTTGAATAATCCCTTTGATGTGCAGAATGCATCAATTTAGCTTGTTATTAAAGTCAGGTGTTATTTGAATAGGACGGACTAAATGTTGGGTACCGTTAGTTTGGATATTCGTTTCCGCTTCAATATAAATGAGAAGCCATTTTGGGTACTTAGCTAAAATTATGTTTTGCATCTTGTCTTTGGGCATCTTTCGTTTTATGAGAGGTGATTTTTTATTTATTATTAGCTTGGCTTCGCTGTCGTGTTTCATTTATTATTAACTTGGCTTCGCTGTCATGACCAAGTGGAAGTAATTAAGATTTTAGTTAGGCATATGATATATTTATACATACAGACCGATATAAATTTAACCAAAGATTCAAAGGATTACATTGAAACGATTAACGCGATGCCCATATATAGCCTATACCTGTCCAAAACACTTTTGATTACTTAATTTGAAGACTTACTTCTTGAGATTAGCGTGTCCAAACGAACAAACTCAGTTAGATTGATTATTTATATATAGTTTATAGTATAAATAGGACTTCATTAGTTTGGTTGGAATTGAAAAAAACTGATGATACTGATATGATGTAACTCACTGTACTTGATTCAGAATTATTTCTGGTTCTTAGAATGTGTCATATATTATTCACAACTTATTTTAACTTGATTACTGGAGCAAAGCCATAGTTTAAAACTAGTATTATATAGACATTCATTAATATAAGCTACAAACTCTCAACCATCAGTCAGGCCTAAATTTATTCAGCTGCGCCAAGTTTATATTGTGGTTGAGTTGAGGTCTTTGTGGCGCAGGAGAACAAGTGTGTGACTGTAAACGTGGCGGTTATGGGTTCGATTCCCACTTACTTGTAGGATTGAAATATATAATATTAAGAAATATTAATGAAATGTCCTTGCCCCGGTAGCTGAAACCGGCCTCAAAGATTGAGGGATTTTTTTTTCCGCTTTGATAAAAAATGCAGCATTGCGTTCCATACTTAATACAAAATATATCAAATTCAGGAGAAAAGGAATATTTTTGCCACTTAGATTTTCTGTATCTACTCTAATATATGGAACATAAAAGTTCGAGGCTGAAACAAAATAACACGTGACTTAAACGTCGTTACTTTATAGAATGTGTAGAATATTTTTTTATATTTAAAAATTTATTATGTAATTTATTTAGGTAAGTGGAAATCTTATACGATTGATTAACTGTTATTTGCATTGTTAGCATCTCGCGAGAATGAAATATTTATTATTTTCCCACGCTACCACTACCTACTCTGCTATGTGCGGGATGCAGCGTGATCTTAAAATAAACTACCTAATTCTTATATATATATA
>JAAIXJ010000148.1:516392-560291 GCA_013403705.1 Heliconius hermathena | reverse complement strand
TTACATTTAAGGCTGTTTCTGAAGCAGTACATTAAATTACTTAGTGTCATCAGCTCATTTAACAGAGCTTTAAAAAACATAACATAGGTAAAAAGAACGTAATGTTACAGAAATATACACATATAATAAATAATTAGCTTTATGTATATTTTATGAATATCAAATATCGACATTGGTCATATTTTTTAGTTCGAAACAATCAAAAATTCATACAGAAGTTAAGATAATGTCGTAAAAAAATCAAAATAGAATATTACAGATAAAGTAACAAAAAAATCATATTAGAAGTCATTAGAGTTGTCAATCAATTCTGCTTATTAATAATCATGTATTTTAAGCGGGCGAAGCCGTGGGCGGGCCGCTAGTACAAAATAAATTATAAAATTATCGTTGATATTAAAATAAAACGCTATTTGTCATTAAAGACGCACACAGACATAAGCCTATCAAAGGGAAACCGCCGCATACGCCTCTATAGGCAGCAAAGTTCAAAGTTGATTAACCTTTAATATGTATTTACGTTATTGGTATCTATGCGTAACTGCGTCACACGAAATACAGTATGGATAAACATCGTGAAATGAAAAAAAATCCTACGTCTAAACTATTGAGGTATCTTGATTAATTTCTATAGGTATGGGTTTAAAATATTTTACCCTATATGCTGTTCCCGTAAAAGGAGCGCTGACGCTTCCATCCTGTATAAATATAAAAGGCCGTCGTGGCGCAGGGGCACAAAGTTGTGCCTGTAACGTGACGTTATGGGTTCGATCCCCACTTGGATGATTGAATTGTAATTTAATCATATTTTCATATGTTAACACTAAGTTCCCTCTACCTACCCTGCTATAGGCGGGATACAGCGTGGATCTGGTTTTAATTTTGTGTGAACCGATTTAAATAAAACTAATACTAAATATTTAAGGGAAGTTAGCCAAATTATTATACAAAAGTGCACTTAAATCGGTTAAGCACTTTCTAAGATTATCGTGAACGCGCAGATAAACAGACAAACTGACCAAGTTCCATTACATTGTTAAATGTCCGTAATAACAATTTTTCTAATATATCTTCCATGTACAGACACCGATGAGTTAGGATTTTATTATAAGTATCGCTATAACTATAACTATATAGTTATAATCTACAGTCTTTAGGACCTAAGTTATAGTTATAGCTATATAGCTATAACTATAACTTGGGTCCTAAAGACTCCTTAAGGCAAAAGTTTAAAGAAATTAATATATTGACAGTTGCATCTCTCTTATGGGAGGTACGAAAATGCGACCTAAGGTTTTAATAATTTTCACATTAGAAATCTTAAATGCGCTGCAAACATACATTAAAGGTATATTAAAACACGAACATAATTTTAGTGTATTAAGTAAATAATTCTATGGTTTAAGCGCGCGAAGCCGCGAGCGGGTCGCTAGTATAAGATAAATTGAAATATAATTTAGAATTTTAAAATGTTTTTTTCTTTTAATGTTTCTAGTTAATAACAACCATTATGATTTGATCATATTTTTTTTACAAAAGATTTAAATAAAAGAGGTATATATTATATAATGTTGCTATGTTTTTAGAAATACTCGTGATGTCCAAATATTTTTCAAATTTGTATATTTGGGATGATATAATAATATTCTCGGGACGGCAACAGTTTCAGGATACGTGACATGATATACATATATATGTTTGCAATAATTGATCACTATAAAGTACTTCATTTTTAGAAAAAAAAAACATTACAAACTCATAATTCTAATTAATTTCACACAAAATTAAAAGATGTACAGTATACATCCCATTAACCTAAAACCCGGAAACTGATGGGTAATCCTCAGCGGGCGAGTCTGCTTCACATTTAACCGATTTTATTTAGCTCCATACTGTATTCCGCATATAGCTTGGCTAGCCGAAGGAACATAGCATTAAGTTCTACTATGTCCCCCACTCTCCTTCGAATTTTCGAGTCATTGTGTGGAGAGTGGCGGAACTCAACGACGCACTTTGTCCTGTTACCAGAGCGAAGCAATGAAAATATAAAAAATAAAATTCTCGCTGTGACAATGAAATTCTTAACTGTCGTATTTATAATTCCGATCGTTTCCGAACAAAGCAAAAACGAGTTACTAGCTCACCTTATTTTATGTAGGTATGTGACAAGTTCAATGTATTGATATATGTAACTCGTTAGCAATAGTCAATGACATGAAATTTTCACTTTAAAATTTTTATTTCTCGCGGTAACTTCATAGATGTTTGATTATTTAATCAAAATAATCTTAATGTTTTTTCATGGCGAGGTCGTCGTGGTGCAGAGGCATAAGCGTGCGACAGTAAAAGACGGTTGTGGGTTTGATTTCCACTCGGTGGAATGAAATATTTAATATTATCTTTTCTTGTTCTGGTAACAAGGCAAAGCGCAGCGTTTAGTTCCGCCACTCAACACGTAATGCTCTAAGAATTCTAAGATAAGTTTCAGATTCTTCTAAGCTCTAAGAAGACGGAAGTGACGAACGTAAGTGTCTAAATGAGAATGTAGTATCTTAACACTAGGTTCTCAGGCTCCCTCTGCCTGTATCGTGCACATTGCAGAGACAAAAGAAAGTGAAAGGGACAAAAGAAACGTGACTATACTTCACTAAAATGGACGAAAATTTATTATCGGAAAGTATAACATTATTTATGTTCTTATAGATATATAGATTATTGATAAATTCTGCATTTTCAACACGTTATAATCAAGCCAAGTTATAACTACATATGTAATAAATGTAATAAAATCAATAAAATCTAAAGTACAAAATTTTACTCATTTGTAAAAATTTATACATTCATGCATCGTCATGAAACTTGGCATTTATTGGCTCCGTGCACGACTACAGCGCCACCCAGCGTACGCAAATTTGTTTGCTCTGACGTTTTCATTACGTTATTATAAGATTTTACTTTATACATTATTGTAAATTATTGTTTTTAGAAAGTACTTGTGCAAGTGATTATAATAATATCAATACTAGTCAATTGAAACGTTATTTTACTGAAAATGATTTCAGTAATGTGTTGTAGCTTTGACCATGAAAAGAAAATAAGTCATGGAAATTAATTTATTATTATTAAAATACACAATATAAAAATGTTTATTATTAACCAATTATTTAAAAATACCAAAACAGAATGTAATTTAAGAAATAAAAAGTCATTTAATTTTAAGTATTTTTGTTTTATTTGTAAGCGTAATTGAATAAAGAAATATTTACAGATCTAAAGATCTTTTTTTAAATATGGGGACCTGTAAATTTACCAATACACAGAAGATATGTACAATGTTCTGAAATCAATGCAGTTAAATAAATTTTCGGGAATTTTATTCAAAATTTGGAAAATATCAAATTTTTTATAAAATTCCCGACTTCATCATTCATCTTTGCATTATCTTTTCGACATAAATTCTTACACTCGCAATATTATATGTTTCTTGTGTTTCTTCTCTGGAAGGGGAGAATGACAATCTTCACCTATTTTCCACTTCGATCTATAATTTGTTCTTATATCTGGAAAACCTTTATCAGCTAAAACAATATCGTTGCTGATGGTTTTGATATTAATTGTTGCTCCTCATTACAGATACTCGTAGATGAAAATCCAGTAAAATCATTT
The DNA here is from genome assembly GCA_013403705.1 of Heliconius hermathena. Taxonomy (NCBI): domain Eukaryota; kingdom Metazoa; phylum Arthropoda; class Insecta; order Lepidoptera; family Nymphalidae; genus Heliconius; species Heliconius hermathena. The sequence continues at coordinate 556,625 of JAAIXJ010000148.1, read as the reverse complement.
TTTTCTGTTGAAATTACCATCTGTGTGTGTGTTTTTGAGGGGTATTACGTATTTTGTTCTTAATTATTTTGTCTTTTTTAATATAAATAATTGAGTTATATTTAATAGTTATATATAAATATATCTATTACATGTAAGTGTCCCCACCTAGTACTTTGCACCCTGTAAATACATAGCTTAGGTGACAATACAAGAAACTGATATCCTCAAGCTTGTTTGAAAACGGAGTTAAGAACTGAAAAGTAGAACTCTTAAGATTTGTTTCAATTTGATTTTAGCGTTAACCGGATCTTTTTGCTTAAAATTGTTTCTTATTTTTTTGTTTTACGGGGCACGGATCAACGATATGGAGCTTTGAACAGATATGTTCGTGTAAATATTGTTTTCATATTTTTTCGGGGCAAATTTTGTTGTAACTAAAATTTCTGGAGTGGGTACCAGACTGTTTTGAGGTGGACACTGCCTACCCGACTCCCTCCTTCCTACGTCCATGGTTCCACATGTCGCGAAAGTACTTTCTCTATTGCTTTGTCACACAACATCTTATGTAAGGGATTCTTACCATTTTGTTAGCGGACTGAAAGATCTTAAGCTAGCTAACTTTGAAATTATGGTCAGTGTTGATGTCCAAATGCTGTTCAGGATTGTCTAGCGGAAGCTAGAAGAATATGTCTATAGAATATCTTGAACTTTTAGAACATTACCCTACAACTGGATATCTAATGTTCAATCAAGAATTCCATTTACAAATAGATACACCTCTGCACCTTGTCTAATTAGGGTATATAAACAGTACGCAGATGATACTTTTACAATTTTACCTACGGACAATATTTATATATTCCTAAACCATCTCAATTCTATTAATTACAATGTTCAATTCGCAATAGAATTACAGGCAAATACAAGTAGATGGATTTATAGCAATAAGATAATTCATAATGTTTTTTCTTCTTTTTGTGGTGAATACTGTCTTGTATATATATATCTTAAGCGTAGAGGTATGTCTCTCTAACTTTGTTGAAATGTTTAATCAAGATACAAATAATAATGATCTTCTGTTAAACTTGTCAAACTCTAAAACTTGTTATGTGAAAAAAAATATGTATTTATGAAACATTATTTATTATGTAATAAATGCTAATGTAAAAAAATATTATTTGGTTTTATTAAAATGCCTTTCAAATGAAAATAAAACAAAGTAAAATTTTAGTAAAATAATTTATTTAGTCTTTTTGTTTAAAGTGATATTTTTTTAGGTTTGGTGCACTAGAAATTTCTTTGGTGATACTGTGTACCAACCTTTGTGTAAGTTGGTGGTGGTTATTTTTGTTCTTTTTCTTGTTATAATATTTGACCCTTATATCTACATGTTTTCAGTGCTTCTCCGGTGGTACATCAACCAGTTTTTTCAGTTCAAATATCTCAATTTTTATGAGATGTGTTGCATTGGATCCATCATCTTCGTTGGTAGTAAGATGTGAGGTACCATCGTTCGTCGCTTGCCCCACCGATGAAGAACGCAGTTTTGTCTTTTTTTTCTTCGGAGGTTCTTGAAAGAGCTCGTTCAGAGAGTCACTGCTGTTTGATCTCTCTTGTTTCTTGATAGGGTATGGTGAGGTATGTTCATCGTCAGACGTTGAGAAGTAATACTGTTTATACGTGTTTTCCTCGTATTTTGCATTATTCCCACCCACACAGCACGTAAGCTACAACAATGAATACAAAGGAAAGTGAGTATAAAAACAGAATAAATTTGAACGCTATCTAAAAAACGTTAGAGAGTGTTAAAAAACACAAGTTGTGAAAAATCACAGTAAAATACACAAATAACATGAATAAAAAGTAATACTCACATCCATAATGGTTTCCATGTGGTCAGCACTTACTGACAACCAGATTGCCAGATTATTATTTCAACTAATTTTGGTGAATGCTTTACTGAACAATGAACTAATAAATATTTTCCTTTTTTCAGTGAAATAGAAAACAATGATGGTGACCACTGCAAGAAATTTAGCTATCACTAAATGTTGTAGCTTATAAGAAATGTATAGAAAATAAGGCTGATAAAATTACAGAACATAGAGGTCAAATTAAGAAATAAAAAATATTAATATAAGAGACAAATTAAAAAAAATTAGATTAAATTTTCTTTAATAATAAAAAATTTACAATACATATTCTTTTCCTTATACACACCTCCAAAAAAAGTAAAAATATAATTTACTAACAATCTTTTCAATCATTTAGCATTTAATAAATATAAAATACATTAACAATTATTTATCTTATAAGGAAATGATATATGAAAGATGTCCTTTCTGTGATATATCCTACTGAAGCGCTGTCCCTATTATGTACTATGTCATGAAGGTACATCTACTCCTTCTGGTACTTCCATAAAATTAAAATCTCTGCAAGTGAAGTGCCATAATAGGAAATTATCTTTCAAATACTCTGAAAATATAAAATTCATATACTAAAAAATATATATATTAGGTATATAATTAGTGAATACAAATAAATAAATCAGCTTCACGCTGTATCCCCCATACAGCAGGGTAGGCAGAGGGTACCTAATGTTAAGACACTCCGTTCCCTACTTTCTGCCAAATTCTGGAGGTATTGTGTGTTGAGTGGCAGGACTCAACGCCATGCTTTGCCTCGACACCAGAGCGAAGAAAATGGAAATTGAAATTTAAGTAAATATTTCATCTCCTCGATTGGGGATCGGACCCACACCAGTCGCGTTACAGCCACAACTTTGGCCTTTAACAAAGAAGAGAAGAGAAGCGTCAGCGCTCCTTTTACGGAAATAGCATATAGGTAAAATATTTTAAATCCATACCTAAAGAATTTAAGCAACAGTGTAGACGTAGGTTTTTTTTTTCATTTCACGATGTTTAATCATATCTATATTTCGTGTGACGCAGTTACGCATAGATACCAATAACGTATACACATACTACTACAAAAATACTACTAAAACCAAACGTTGTCGCCAATACCTACGACTCGATTTCGGAATGTTGCGGCGGTTTCCCTTTGATAGGTTTATGTGTGTGTGCGNTAGTAAACAACAAAACAGTTCCAAGAACAACTGTAGATACAACTCATGTAGACAAACATTCACAATTAGTAAAACAATGGTGGGATCCAAATGGTCCCATGATAGCTCTGCACAGCTATAATTTAGTAAGGTAAGACATATTATATAAATAAAATTGAATGCTACATTTTAACTCAACATTTTTAGTTGGATACTATACTGATGAGCTACAATAGCTTCATTCAATACTAAAATTTCCTTGAAAATAAATATTTTACCTTTTTAATAAATACTTATTTTACATGCTGTCAGAGTGCCTTTTATAAGAGATGGATTAGTTCCTCCTTCATTAGAAAGAAGAAACATTTTACCTTTGTCAAATAAAACAATTTTAGATGTTGGATGTGGAGGTGGAATTCTATCGGAGGTACTGTATATTAATAATAAAGAAAAAAGTGTCAAAACACTATACCCAATTTACATTTTTTATTTCATTTTCATACTAGACATTGTGTGTTGAGTGGTAAAATTCAATACCACAATTTGTCTTGCTACCAAAGTAAAAAATGAATATATTAAATACTTCATTTCCCCAAGTGAGATATTGTGAGATACATATATAATATTATTTATTATGTATCCTGCTTTATGCTGTATTCCACATTGAGTAGGTTAGGTAAAAAGAAATTAGTGTTAAGACATTTTTTTCTCTACTTGTGAGATTGTGTGTTGAGTGGTAGAACCTTACGCTGAATTTTGTCCACTACAGTGGAAAAAAAATTAAATATGATTTAATATATCAAATTTCTCAAACCCACAGCTGTCATGTGTACAGTCATATGTCTATACACTGCATTAAGAAGGTCTCAAAATATAATGCTTATATTCTAATATTTAAAAAAAAAATTAAATTCCACATTTAGAAAAAAATATACTAATAATTTAGATACAAAAAAGAATGAATGAATGTAGCATAATCTGTCCAAGAGGTGCATGTTCTAATCTTACTAGTTTGATGTTTTTTACTTTAATCATTTAAGGCCTTAGCAAGACTGGGGGCAAATGTGACCGGAATAGATGCAAGTAAAGAACTGGTGGAATTGGCAACTGATCACAGTAAAGTAGATCCAAAAATAAGTAATAATAAACCTGTGTACAAGTGCGAAACTATTGAGGTGGGTAAAAATTATAAACAATTTGATAATAGTTATGTATAATATATATGTTAATAATAACAATATATAATAATAATAATGTTTTGTAATAAAAACTTTTATTTTCAGTCATTAAAAAAAATGTTTCATATTAAATTTTGATTAGTAGTATTGGTGGTTTTATTAATTTGATTGTTTGATTAATTATTAATGTTAATTATTAAGGGCAGTTGTTGCTGTAGTAGTATGTAGGTTATTTTAAATGTGGATCCCTTTTGGATAAAAGCCTTCTCAAAACCTTTCCAAAAGTATAAAATATTATATTAAAATCTTTAATTAGCAAATATTACATTGAATTACTTATCTGATTTTACCATAGATATATAAATAATAGGGTGGAGCAATAAAACTTTAATTTTTAGTTTCCTGTGTTATCTATCAATGACCTGTAGATACCAGTTCCATTTTATAGACATATATATTTAAAGATGAGAATGGAGAATAAAATGTCTATTCTCCACTTTCTGCCAGAATTGGAGACATTGCAAGTTGACTAGCATAACTTAAAATTGCAATTTGCTTTGCTAGGGTGGAGATATGTAAAAAATCATTCTATTCACTGGGTATTGAATCCACAACTGTCGTGCTTACATTCAGACGCTGCCCCAATGTGCGACTGTGAACTTTATTTTAGCTATTAAAGTTAGAAATTATGTGTAATAAATTTACAGTTTCCCTTTTTTGGTAATTAATTATTCTAATGCTATTCCACGGTTTCTTATTAAATAATTATAATTAATTAATAAGAAACCGTGACGCTGCAGCAATAGGTCAAAGCGACAATTGTCGTTTAGATTCCCACTCGGGGAAACCATTTTTTTTTTCATTTTCCCTCTCTTGGTAACAAGACAAAACGAGACGTTGAGTTCCGCCACTCAACAAACAATTCTTCGAAAATTGGACCGTGCATGGAGTAGGGAATGCATTAAGGAGAACTCCTTGCCTACCTTGCTTCATGCGGGATGCAGTGTGTATGTTTATTTTTTTAAATATTTTAAAGCTTTTTCTGTAAATTCCAGGACCATGTAAAGGAATATACAAATCACTATGATGCAGTTGTTGCTTCGGAAATATTAGAACATGTAGCGGATAAAGAATTATTTATTAAATCTTGTGTACAAACTTTGAAACCTGGTGGCAAAATATTTATAACTACCCCCAACAAGTCTAGGCTTACCCAGTTCTTGGGTATTTGTGTCGCTGAATATGTTCTAAAGTCTATTCCGAAAGGAACGCATGAGTATGAGAAGCTCTCTACGCCTAATGAAGTCACGTTTAGAAGATTTAAGATTTAAGAAGAAGTAAGATTTTTTTGTTTTTTTATTATTATTATTATTATAGGAAATACGTTTGTATTTGTATAATATGTAATGACTCATTTATTTTTATTTATATTTTTTTCTCTTTAAGTTCTCTAGTAGAGAGTTCCTAATGTTAAGACGCTCCGTTTTCCGCCGAAATCATTGCGTATTGAAACTTGAGAAGCGAAACGCGATGATTGACCTTGTTACTAGAGCGAAAATTGAAAATATTAAATAATTCATTTCTCCGAGCGTGAACCGAACCCGCAACTGTCGCGTTTACTGTCATACGCATGTGAACCTGCGCCGCCGCCCGCGAGAGCCTCACTAATTGTTTTAACTAGTGGACTATATACATATATTTTATAATTCTATAACTACAATATTATTTACAGATAACTGTCACGTGCAAATAACTTACGGTTTAATATATTATCCCATCATTAATAAGTGGGTATGGGTCAGTTCACCCATGCTGGTATTTGCAATACAAGCCGTCAAACTTGAAAATGAACAATTATAATTGTTATTAATATTACTAGTTAGTTGATAAATATATGCTTATCTATATGTGTTTTGTTTAAATTATTTTATTTACATTGTACAGTAGGGTTGACGAGTCGTGGCCGCCCTGAAGTTAGTTGCTGTTGCTTGTTGGTTATGCTGATTTGAATTTAAAATTATTCTTACTTTTGATATTTTTTTCCGAATGAACAATGTGCAAAAGTTTAGAAAGGCTAACTGAAGTTGGTCAATTGGTCAACTTCTCGTCAATTGTACTGTATATAATGGAATGTTTAATGTTGACCAACTGAGTCTCCATGGGAATATAAAGGCTTTATACCCTTTATACTCAATCCCTATTTCATATAATAAAATAGAGACTGATTGAGTGTGGTCGCAGTAATAATTAACAGAAAATTTGCTAACAAATAAATTTACTGACACTGTAGTCCTAAAAAGGAAATTTAGTACAATGATATTTTTGTAGGTATGTAAATTTCAGAGATATTAAATGTTTTGCAAATCGTTACGGTATGTAAAAAACTGACAAAAAAATATATTTTAACATTAGATGACTAATTTTTTTTATGACTAATTTTAAGTTTCTGGAGTGACAAGTCTTCTGTCAGATTTACAAATTTGACTGCAAATGGCGTAATTGTAAATTAAAATTTCTACACATAGATTAATAAATGAAATTCCAATGTCTTTAGTAAAACTTTTGAAAATCCCCACTAAGTTATTCAAAAAAGATGTTATCACGTTTCTGAAAATACGCCGTTATGACTTTGGCGGTAAGTTTTATGATATGCTAAGAGTAAGATAAATACTATTCAATAATTATAAATATATAAAATACAATTGAATTGACGTGCAAGTATAAAAATGAAATACGTAGTACGTACTCCAAAGATTAATTAATCTTTCTTCTTCTTAGGTATGTAGAGACCGTAGCGTTTGGCGCTCTGTTCTGTCTGACTATCCCGCTAGGGATAAAGCGTGAAGCTAAGTTAAGTTAGTATTCCAAAGATGTCACGGTGGAGTTCATAAATATTTTTCCAAATGAAATAATAAAAAATGTTATTGCTTAATATATGTATATACCTAAATGTAAATGAGGTATAACTTATACTTACTTAAAGTAGATATATGAATAATCTCACAATTTTTAGTTTTTGATGATAAGCTTCACTATATAGCAATAAAACCATCTGCCACAATATCACAACTTAGACAGAAAGTGTGGCATTTGCTTGATCTTCCTGATTATTGCGAAGAAATTATAATTTTGAAAACAGAGGACAGTAAAGAATTGCCTTTAACGTTTTTGGGCAAAGGCAATGATCCACAGCATCCATATTATTTAGAAGTGTATCTTCCTGGGAAAGAAATGTGTTAGTTTGTTCTTTTTTTATAAGGTAGCTTCACTACTAAAGTAAACTATTTTATTCATGTTTAATTTACCTTCATCCTGTATCCCGCACACAGCAGGGTAGGCAGAGAGAACCTAGTGTTAAGACACTACTTTCTGCCGAATTCTGAAGGCATTGCGTGTTGAATGGCGGTCACCAGAGCGAAGATATATAAAAACAATGGGCAAAACTATGATGGTAAGTAATACTTTACCATAAAATAAAAATAAAACAATAAAAAAATTTATATTAATTTCAAATTTTTCAAAAACTTTGGGTCATATATCTCTTAATGAACAACTGTGTGAACAAAGCTATCGGAAAAACTTTTGTTCTGTCAAAACTACGCTCGTATGCTTGTGCCCCTGCGCCACGACTGACCTCTATACTTTGTATGAAAGGGACCTTTTAGGCTTCCGTACCTCAAAATAAAAAACGGAACCCTTATAGGAAGACTTGTTAGTACGTCCGAAGACCATTTATCTCGGGATCGAACGTGGTGATGTCAACGTTTATAAATTGTACCTACTTCCGGTTAAACTACAATTCTAAAATTGGTACGGAATCCGCAGTGGGCGAGTCCGACTCGCAATTAACCGGTTTTCTTAAAATCTTAAGCTAGTCAATGGATGGACCCAATATTTGCAAAACTTTTAATGACGTTTACTTTACTGGTTCTTATTATTAGAGAAACACAGCATACAGCTTTTTTATAATCCATTCTACAACCTGGAAAAATCGTGCTAAGTTTCGCGGTTTTTAACCGTTATGTTTGTACGCCCCGGGCGGTTTGGCGGTTTACCGCCTGCGAGAAAAAACCGTAGTGCCGCTTAAGCCTTAATACTATACTATTTTGTGTAGTTTGTTAAAGAATAGCCGGATTTTAAATCGACACAGTATCTATGTAGATACACTTCGACCATAAAAAAATCAAGGTTATTTTATAACTGGCTAAATAATTAGTGAAATAATTTTCATACTAGATAATTAATTTTAAAATTCAATCCATTCAAGACTCTTCACCACTGCTTAATAATATGATAACAATGGATGAAACTAAAAAAATAAAAGAAGAAAGTATAGCCTCAACTGATAATGCGTTTGAAGGAAAAATTAACCGTCAATACAATGGGAAAACCATAGATAGTGAACATCGTAAGTATAATATTAATAATAACTATAGTAATAATATTAATAGTAATTAAATATTTTTTGGCTTCATGCTGTATCCCTAGTGTAGAAGGAAGGCAGAGGAAATAGTGTGGAGACTCTCCGATGTGCACTTTCCGCTCAATTTTCGAGATAATTCCAGATCGAACGAATTTGACCAAAACGAACGAATGAAAATAATTCATTCCCCGAGTGGGAAGCAAACCCCCATCTTTGCATTTACAGTAACGGCGTTGAATCACTACGCCAAGGCAGTCTCAATTTTGAATATTTTAATCATTGAAAATGAATACTTAGTATTTTGTTCATAACAGCAACATATACTACAATGACAAATAACAAAATAAATCCCAATACTGTTCGATCGAATCTAAATGAAAATTTGAACATTGGTTATCGAAAATCCGAAATATCGGCCAAAACATCGACCACGTCCATTTTCTTCAAAATCCACGGCAGAAAAAGCAGAGATAACTTTGCAAATATTCTCCTTAAAATACAAAATGACTTAGTGACACTAAGTAATAAATTATCAGACTTGGAAAACAGGATTCATGTTTGATGGAAATTAAAAAATAAAACAATTACTTAGCAAAAAACATATCTTTTATTCCCAATTTACAATAAATACTGTCCTGTACATTTATATTTGATAGAAAAATCTTATTATAAAAAACTCTTTATACAATGTATTATACAAAATTAACTACGTTATTATAATTTATATTTATACATTGCTTAGAATAGAAATGAAACTATTTTGAGGTAAAATTAGAAACGAGGTGACTAGTAAACCTGTTTTGCATTATTTTGTTTAGGGTTGCCACATGCCAGTATCAATATTAGTACTTTTTTTTTATTCCAATAAAATATCAATTAGAGATATCTTTGTTTCAAAAATGTATATAAAATATTTTAAAAAAAAATTTGTAATATTTTTCATTTATTTTATAACAATGATCACCAGCTATTTATTAAAAATAAAAATTGTAATAATTGAACGAACTAAACACAGCATGATATTATTTCATAAAGACTTAGTATGTGCGTTTATATATAGATTTATTATAATATGCAAAACTAAATACCTTATAAGAGTGAATATGGCAGCCCTATTTGTTTTATATAAATATTATTTAATATAGACTACAATATCTAAAGCGTCGTAAGCTCAATAAATATTTTTAGTTTCTACATAGATAGACTAATTAGATATAGGAACTCTAGCTATATAGATTTAACTGATTCCTTAATGATAGATATAAACCATAAAAATATAGCACAAATAAAGACCATAAATACTTCGTGTTCAACAATTGCCTTCTTATCGACGACTGCGCTTTCTGAAAAATGAAAATTATACATTTTGATTATTATATTTTTATATTTTATACAGCTTACGGTTAGAAACATTTATTTTCTCAAAAGATTTACATATAAATCACTTACAGAGAAAATTACAAAAACATTAAGTAAACAAATTTATATATCGAAATAGGTGTATACAATAATAAGGTAAAATTTACAATAACCTAATAATATCACTACAATGCAAACAAGTATGAATATTTTGTGATGCAAAGAAGGTAGTTTAAGAAATTAATAGTAAAAATGATGGCAAATGTACAGAGTATTGTTACTAAGGTAGGTGACACATTAAATGTTTTAATATAAAAATTAATACAAAAACATCAATTTATTTAAAAATTAATTGATGTTTTTAGATTTCGTTTATTTATTTAATGTGTTTTTTTTTTGTTAAACGTTATATTTTATAACACTATTATAAAATAATCATTTACTTATTATTTACATTATTCTTATTTTACTTTCTTATTCTTAGTATCTTATTAGGTGAAGTACTTACTAATACTACACAGTATTGTATTGTAATGTAATAAATACATATTTTAGTTATGACACTGTTATATTTTGCATTAAATATATTTTATGAGAAATCCTTTAAAATATGGCTTTTTAGACTTTCTTTAAAACTAAAGTGTTTTTATATCTTTTATGTCCTTGGGCAAATTATTGTAGGTATGGGCTCCTTCGAACAAAATACTTTTCTTGCAGTAGTTTGTCCTTGATGGTCCTGAGCATATGTTATTAGCACTTCTGGTCATTCTTTTATGTAAATTAATTCTTTTCGTGAAAGTTATTTGAGAGTGTATATCTTTTGTTAGTATTTTTCTAATATGAATGCAAGTATTATATTTATATATTTGGGTTAAATTCATTATTTTCGTTTCATTATAGATTTTAGTTGTAGGAGGAAAATAATTATATTTAAAAATAATCTTGATAAGTTTTTTTTTGTGTAGTTTGTAACTTTTGTAGGTTAGTTTTAGCTGTTGAACCCCAGACTTCAATTAGATAGTCCAAATGTGGTTTGGCTAACGAATTATAGATAGTATAACATACATTTTTCGGAAGGCATCGTACTATACGTCGCGCAGCTCCTAGTATTGATTGTAGTTTTTTACGTGCTTTACAATACGTATGGGGTATCCACGTTAGCTGATTATCTAGGATTAAGCCTAGATATTCTTGTGTATTGACCCTAGTTATTGGTACTCCGTTGATTGTAAGTGGTTTGAAGTTGCTTATTTTTTATTTTTCGCAGCAAAAATTATATAATTAGTTTTAGATGTATTAACAGGTAATAAATTACATTTAAGCCAGTTATTTAAAATGTTTAAATCTTGTTGAGCTTCACTAATTACAGCATCTATCGAATGCCCATAGTAAAATAAACTGGTATCATCAGCATACAAGGTAATATCTCCTTTAAGTCCAATCTCATTTACATTATTTATGTAAATAAGGAATAGCAACGGACCCAAGATTGAACCCTGTGGAACGCCGAAAGTGATCATTTGGGCCTTACTTTGATGATTATCTAGTTGAACAATCTGCGACCTTTTTGTCAGGTATGACTTTAATATTTGATAAACTTTGTCCCTAATACCCAATGCCTCCAACTTCAACAAAAGAATTTTATGGCTTACTGTGTCGAATGCTTTTTTTAAATCAATGAATATCAGCTTCATGCCTGTATCCCGCATTTAGCTTGGTAGGCCGAGGAAGCTTATTGTTAAGACACTGCTCCCCAATTTCCGCCGAATTCTGGAGGCGTTGCGTGGTCAGTGGCGGAACTCAACGCCGCGCTTTCCATAGACCAGAACGAGAAAATGAAAATATTAAATTTCTTCAAGTGGGAATCGAACCCACAATCCGTCGCGTTTACAATCACACGCTTGTGCCCCTGCGCCATGACTAGACTTGGTTTTTAAAGAAATGCTTATAACTTGTTTTAATTACATTACTAAGAAAAACAATGTTTATATTATAATTTAAAGGTTAAAGCAAATTTTAATGCTCTCCAATATATCTCAACGTTTTTAACGTCAATTAGTACACGATCGATACGTTTTTATTACAAATAAAAATAAAATAAACGCGGCATCACGATGACGCCGCACCCGGAAACTTATCAAGCAAGACGTGATCATAATATATAATGTGTGTACTACGAAATATGACTTTTAATTTGTTCGAGGCCGGTCGTGGCGCAGTGGCACGAGGTGTGACTGCAAAACCGACTGGTTGTGGGTTCGATCCCCACTCGAGGAGATGAAATATTTACTTAAATTTATATTTCCATTTCTTCGCTCTGGTGTCGAGGTTAAGCGCGGCGTTGAGTTCTGCCACTCAACACGCAATGCCTCCAGAATTCGGCAGAAAGTGGGGAACGGAGTGTCTTAACACTAGGTTCCCTCTGCCTACCCTGCTGTGTGCGGGATACAGCGTGAAGCTAATTTTTTTTAAATTTAATTTGTTCTAATTATATCATTATTTTTTTGTTACTTAGGCAACGTTTATGAGTTTATAGTGTAATTATAGTCCTCTGTACTACTAATGTCAAAAAAATTGTTAATTTTAAAAATATTTAGTATTATTTATTGAAATCAAACTTAAATTCTATTTTATTTGTAAAGTATTGCCTTCCTTTTTCCTCAAGAGACCCGCAAAAGTTGACTAATACATTTTATCTTCCTTTTTCCCTAAAGAAACTCTTTGAATATGTCATTCAAAAGAATTACACGTCAAACCTCGCGATGAAAACGAGGTAAGCACAAAATCCTAATGGAATGGAATTGGCTTAATATGCATCTATTTTATTACTCAACATTACACTATGTAACATCATAATAACATATGGACATTGTATTACATCTGTAATATATAACACGCTATGCTTACTAAACATAGTAAAGACTATTTCCTAATTGACCTTTACTGATAAATGGTCGTCGCCTGAAACTTTGTTTAAGACGTAAAATGGAAAATGCCATTCTTGAAGAATTATCTGATAAAACTAAAAAAAAATTGTTGTCAAAAACATGTTACAATTTTTTTAATAAATTATTCAAAAAATAAAAAATATATTGGTATCTATTATATTACCTTTACTTCCAATTGGTATATGCTCTTAGTACAGCATTTCGTCATGACCATGAACCCGCACATCCTCTCTTGCATTCCCAAGGCATACTCTATGCTTCTTATTAAGTCATTAGTTTTTAATACTAATAAAGCTTGTCTATCCACGTGTTGTAAGCATTGCGTGACGTGGTGTAAGAAATTTGGTAACTCGTTTTGGAATGTCGATTTCTGTAAAACAAATATTAAAATTTTGAAGTATATTTAACTTAACAGGCCAGTCGTGACGCTATGGACCAGCGTATGACTGAAAACGCGACAGTTGTGGATTCCCTCCGATTCCCTCTCGGAGAATAAAGTATTTCATATTTAAATTTCTTTGCTCTGGTGACGAGACAAAAGGAGCTGCGTAGAGTTTCGCCACTGAACACGCAATGTTTCAAAAATTCAGTGGAAGTAGGGGAACGTAGGGTCTTAACACTAAGTTCCCTCCTGTGGGAAGATAAAAAAGGCAAATTCAATACAAAAACAGTTCAACTATAAAAACGCAATTTTAGGTTTTTTTTTAGCGTCACTATAATATACCTATAGATAAAAGTATAGGACTTCGCCCCCTGCTCGCTTACTTCACCAACCCTCGACTTTCAATGATAAAAAAAAATAACATAATTTCATAAATATATTATTGTTCAGAGAACAAAACTTGATAAACAAATTCTAATATCCCAAAGAGGAGAATTTTGTTTCATCGAACGTCCTATTCATATATCAGGAACTATTGGTTCGATTTTGATCTTAGATAGCCAATTTATCAAAAAGAAATTACAAAAAACTAAGAGATATTTTCGAAATTATTTTAAGCAATGCAGTATTATTCCTTCTTCAATTAAATGCGTCGTACGTTTAATATAATATTAAATACCTATTTTAGTATTTTATTTATATTTTTATGAATAATTTGTTTATTACATTATTAATTTTAATTACTTTTACCTTTATTTTGTAATTAAGTTATATTTTATTTATTTCTTTAAAAAAAAAATTCATTATACAATTTTTTTATTCTATTTATTTATACATTCAAATTTAAAAAAATAAACTAACCTCACTTGTGGACGGTTTTGTTTTATCAATGCCTTTCAATATAACATCCCACGGACGTCCAGTTACCATACAAGCAAACAGTCCGTACAACTCCTTTTGAATGCCTAAGGCTTCGGCATGTTCTCGAATTTGATCTCTATTCCTCGATATTATAGACAACCATAACTTTGAATAATGATACCTGAATTTGTCTGTAAGTTGCTATGGAAAAAATAAAACATACATTTTTAATATTGAGTTATAACATTATTATTTTTGAACTTAGCACTGTATCCAGCAGGAGAAAACTCACTGTTAAATTAACACCCTTTGGGCTAAAAAATACTTAAAATGAAAAAAAATCACATAAAAGTATTATATAACATTTTATTAGCAAAACTATAATTATAGTCATAAATATGTACATTGTCATATATTAAAAAGTTACCTAGTCCAGTACTAACCAAAATATTTTATTTTTATTAATTATTACATCATTTATTTTCTCAAATACAAGCATATTTAATATGTTAATATAGGAATATTATTATACAGAATACCATATAGTGCTTCATGCTTTAGGCAGATACAACCTAGTGTTACAACACTATGTGCTGTGCTTTCTGTTTACTCAAAATCAAAATACTGTTTGTTGAGTAGCAGAACTCAATGCTGCACTTTGCCTTGCAGCATTGATTAAGGGTGGGGATGTGAAATTAAGTCTCTCACCCAAGTGGGAACTGAACCAGGGATCAATCTTCACTGAGGTTTAGAATTGGCAACACATTGGTTGCTGGTTCAAGGCCAGTGGCCTCTTAACTAAATCATGAATACTGAATTTTATAAATTTATAAATTTCACACTTCAATGAAATAAGTTGTTAGTAATTGACCAATTATTAATAATATATTTCATAATATTTCATTCATTATAAATTACAATTTCAAACACTGGGGCAAAGTGGCACTGCTTCTGACTACAAATGTGATGATTGTGGGGTTAACTTTAACTCAGGGGTATGAGTTATTTTCATTTCCTAGCTCAGGTCAGGACAAATCAAAATGTGGTGTTGAGTTCTATCCCTGTTCAAGTTGTATTTCAAAATTTGGGTTATAAACTGAGCAACATCTTAAAACTAGTAAGTATCTTAAAATTAGTTAATATCTTAAAACTATTAAGTATCTTAAAACCCATAAAACTCACTGCATATAGACCATGGTCCAACAAAAATACAGTAACATCTTTATCTTCCGGATCTTTCTTCACTAATATATTCCCTGGATGAGGATCACTATGCACAAATCCTGTCACAAATATCATATGGGAGTACAGATCACCTAACTTTGTACATAAGTCAGGTCTGCTTATTTTATGTTCCTAAACATAAATAACATTATTAGTTAAACGATTAAATTGCATTTTTTTATATAAAATGTTAACACAAAAATAAGTTACTTCATATTCCAATACAAGACATACTTTATTTATCATCGAGTCTGGTGTTCATCATTGTGGAACAGTGGGATGACTTAAAGTAATTCTTTATTCAAATCTTCCTAAACATATTTTAATAATAAAATATTTTACAAGCAATATTACTTACATCCAAATATTTAACATCATTGACTTGACCTCCACTAACATACTCCATCATTAAAACCCTTTCTGAGCTGTAATCCCAATATATTTTTGGAACTTTAAGCCATTTATAATTTTGAAACATCTCCGATACTTTCTCTGCATTTCTACCTTCTTGTAGAAAATCTAATTCTTTTGTAATATTTTTCTTAGTTTCATCAACTAGCCATTGCATTTCAAAATCAGGAAAAACTTTTGACATTGTCTTTATTATGAATTCCATCCATTTTAAATCAATATTTATATTTTTTCTCACAAAATGGTGTTGAACTTTAACAGCTACTTCAGAACCATCTTTTAATTTGGCTCTGTGAACTTGTGCCAATGATGCTGTCCCTAGTGGCTCTGAATCAAATTCATCAAATAGTTCATCTGGCTATAATAGATAAGAAACAAAATCATTTCTATCTAATGTGATGTAATTATTATGCAATAGACATATATAAGCACAATAAAAATAAATGTATATATATATTTTTTACTATAGAAAGAATACTTACATCTTTTTTAAGATCTTGCCTGATCACATCATACAATTCTTCTATTGTATTTCTTGGTGCATCTTTATGCAAAATACGCATTGTTTGAACATATTCATTTGGTAATAAATAGTCAAGTGCACCTACATGTTGTCCTACTTTTATATATACACCTTTGTTAGCTTTACATAGTTTAAGCAATTTCTCTGCCCCAATTTGATGAGCTTGACTTTTGATCTGCATATATTCATCAGAGCTTTTGTCCCATTCTTTGCTGTATAACATGGATTGATAAGTCCTACCGATATCTACTGCTGTATATGCGGTCCTCGTAAGTCTAACTATAGCAAACGAATTATAATCAGCATCGGAATACTTAAGAGCAACAACTCCGCTTCCAATCGTGACACCACCGAACAACGAATATTTTACAACCTTCCTTAAGTTTCTTGACAACATTTTCTTTATTGTGACTTTGACTTTTATTATAAATATTACATATTATTTCATAAATATTTTTTTTATTAAGGAAAACTTAACATCGTATATAAGTACCTTTACGTCAGGAAACTTGTCAACAATTAACAGGTAACAACTCTCAGTGACAATTCGTGACTTCACTCACAAATCAACTTTGACTCATATGAGTATGACACTTTCCCTTCAGTAAATCATTTTACGCAACAATATAGAATGTCTACTCCAGCCAGTTTCGATTTAACTCATGTAAAATTTTACTATCAAAATGAAAAAATTGTGTCACGTAATAATAACATGTTTAAATATATATATTTACACAATATAAATAAATAATTTTTAAAATGTGATATTATTTAACAAATTTATTGAATAATAATAATCCAAGAGAGTAATAAATGCTATTAACATAAATTTTAATTAGTATCAAAATGGGTCAGGTCTATATCGTTGCAGAAGTTCATTGAATTCACGATCCAATTTTTTTTTTATTATTTTTATTATTCATGAGTTATTGTTCGCCACAGATTTTGATCGTCCGTGCCCTTTTTGTTTTGTGTAATGTGTTTCTCTTATGTAACTTATTGATTCCTGCGAAATGAAGATTGACCGGTTTCTCAGTAAAATGGAGGTTTATGAGTCGCCTTTGCATTAACGCTCGCTTTCTCTGTGCGGGCTCATCTCTCTGCCTTATGAAATTTGAAATTATCCTACTAATCGGTATTAGTTGAATCCTGTTCTAGAAATTAAATAATAAGGATTTAGACAGGGAAAAATAAACTCATTATAGAGAACGAATTCTTCGTTGTTATATCTATCGCTCTTACAAACACAGCACAAATGAACTTAAAACCCGGTTAGTTCGTTCGTAACTTGGAAGTACTTATTTTGTTCTAAAATTATGATCTTTAAAGATGTTTATTTTCCCGAGGGAACTGTAAGTTCTACCAGTATCACGCGTCTTAGGCTTCCCTTAAAAAAATGCGATCTGGCTGACAAAACACCAAATCCTCAGTGTCCTCTATAACATTCTACTACAAAAACATTATTTAATTAAGATCCGTAGTTGATTCTAAGATTAAGTAAGGCTTTTGTGTACATTTTTTAGATAATGCTTACTTTTAAAACTCTGTTGATCGCTTGTTGGTTGTTAGGTTACTCCGTGCTCTTAGTTCTAATATAACGAAAGATTAACTCTAATAAATTATTTTGATCTGGCAGGGTCATCTAAAGCTGAATTAGAGTGCGCTATTTCAAAGCTCCTAAGATATAAAACTATACCATTTCTAAGCATTTTTACTTTCTAAGCATATAGCATTTTGCGCAATAAGCTTATTATTGCGTGGAGATTATACTTACCATTCTAGTCTCGCTTACTTAAAGTATTTGTTATATCTATTTAATCTTCATGCATATCAATTATTTTTTTTATTTGTATCTAAATAGGTTGAGGCATTCGACGAATGTGTTAGCCCTAGTCTAAATTTTTATCTTTATCTAAAGATTACTCCTAAATGCACCAAAAAGGTATTATTAATGTTTATGCGAAAAGATAAATTTAAGAGAATTGTTAGAAAATTTTGATATTATCTAAATGTACACTATATGATTTAGGTTCGCAACATTATTATTTAGTTTTTTTTGCTTCATGCTAGAGTTAAGTCACTCCGTCCGTTTTCCACCGAGTCAAAGCGTTTTGAATGCGGAACTCAACGCCACGCTTTGCCTCGTAACCAAGCGAAGAAATAAAAATGTTAAAGATTTATTTTCCCTAAGTGGGAATTGAACACACAACCTTTTGCGTTTACAGTCGCACGTTTGTGCGCCATGAGTGAATAATATTTAATTAACTCAAGTTAATTAAATATTATTTTATAATTATTTTATAAGTTAGTTTTACTATTATTTTATATATATTCTATATTAAACATGGCAATACTAGTGACGCCATATTTCTTTCTTTAGTGATCCGTTTCCGTTGACAGATCTTTTTAACTAAAATCTCTCAAAATGAAGGCTAAAGGAGAGGTAAGTTTTAAGAAAATAAAAATATTGCTGTGAAAATGCTGTATTTGAAAGTAAAAAAAATATACAGAAATCACTAATAGTGGATAATTCTTGTTAAAGTGTTTAAAATTGGTGTTTATTAATGTGGTATTGTTGGATTGTGTGTTCGGTACACGTTGCCGCGGACTCCTACTTGAGATAAGTTCTTGTATGAATTAAAGCTTACTTAAACACTTGCATCAAAAGAACGATTTTAACTACCAATAAACAATTTTAGTAGAATTTATAATTTTATTATTATAAATTGTTAGATTTTTGTTAAATATATTTTATAGGTTATGTCGTGTAGTCAACATGTTCAAATTATGTTCAAATATCATTTACGTGAATGTCTATAATTTGAATTCAACACTATTTGATCTTATATATAAAAGTCCTTTGCTAGTTCTCAATGTGGTACACAAATGTTTTCATATTTTTTTATATTTTAGTTGAAGGAATATGAAGTCATCGGTCGCAAGCTACCGTCGGACAGTGAGCCGAAACCTCCTCTATATAAAATGAGAATCTTCTCTCCGGACCCCATTGTTGCTAAATCACGTTTCTGGTACTTCTTAAGGCAACTGAAGAAGTTCAAGAAGACTACTGGCGAAATTGTCTCTATCAAGGTAACAATGAAACTCGTTTTACATTTGTTTTATCTAAATAATATTTTTTATTAAAAATAGAATTACAAATTTTTATTTTTTATTTTATATTTAAATAATTCACTTTAATTTTTGTTAGACAAATCAGTGCATAGTTGATATTACTTTCTGCTAGGTAAAATACTAATGAATTAAACTGTCTTTTTGTCATTATTATTAAAATATATATTTCAAAATAATAGTTTTACCATAGAATTTACTTGAGAAAAATTAGAAATTTGCCCTTAGCATCACATTTCTCTTTTTAAGTGTCTAGTAGTAAGTAGTGTATGTGAGACAGTCAAATATATAATTTACACAATATATGACTACTTTTATACTGTGTACATTATCTCAGCCAGCAATAAGTAAAATTTTTCTATAATATTGTTTCTATTGGAGGTTTTAAATATTAAACCTGTTATTTTAAATTTAGTTACCTACTTTGTAAAATATATATCTGATTATGGCTTTTCCTGCATACATAAGATATACTTACAAATAATGTGAAGTATGCAGAAACAATTAATTGATATTTGTCTGTCTAATTTCCAATTTCAGTTTCATCTGAATATAAAGAATTCTCTTATAAAAATTAAATTGTTTTACATCACACTGTTTTTACTTTTTTGTTTTGTATATTTTTTTACTCGTAACAATAACAAAGGTAGTTATTGTTTTTATATATTTTTCAATACACAACCAAACATTCGGCCATTGCAAAATTAAGTGCTTGTCAGGTGTAAAAATTGATGCATGAAAATTTTGCATGGAAAGGTTTCATAGTTGAGTATTTATGCCCCAAAGACGCTTGTATTAACAAAAACAATTTTTTTTTTAATTGGATAGCCTCTACAGCTTCATTGATGATAGGAATAAATAAGAGTGTGGTTAGTTCTTGATTTTTTTTTGAACAAAAGTTATTTGAGATGTTAATTTGAGGTCCCTACACCATTTATTTGATATGCTACACAATATAGATTTAAAAATAATTATTATTACAATTTATAAATTGATGTTAATTATGTAATATCTTATAATTAATAATTGGAATAACACTTATTTTGTATCAACAATGATAAAAGTTTTTAAAATACTTGGTTAAAATTTTGAGAAAGTCATTTTGTGGCATGGTAGCTTGAAGTCACTTCTGTATAAGACTAATGTGCTGCATATCAGAAAATTATAAGATTTGCTAAATTAGCTCAAGTTTTTGACAGAAAACTAATAGCTAATAACTATTTCACTGAAAAAACCTGAACAATGACTTGGCAATGACCACCTCTATCAATTGTTTTAATTTGTCTTTATTTATATTATATATTAAAAAGTTTTGGTTTTGGCCATAACTGAAACTGAACCTGAAGGCTGGGATTTTGGTTTTGACTAAAAACCTTGTTTCGATTGTACCCTAATATTGAGTTTAATTTCCCTGCCTTTCTTTAGCATAATTCTCTATAAAATGTAACTTTTATATTTATCAATTACAGGAAATCCCAGAAAAGAGTCCAGTCAAGATCAAGAACTTTGGAATCTGGCTGCGTTATGAGTCCAGGTCGGGTGTTCACAACATGTACCGTGAGTACCGTGACCTGAGCGTGGGAGGTGCCGTCACACAGTGCTACCGTGACATGGGAGCCCGTCATAGAGCTAGGGCTCATTCCATTCAGGTAAATACAATTTTTATTTACTTAAGAAAGGCAGGGGAACCTGACACTTCCGATCACCGCTTTGTGCTTTGCCTTGAGAACAAGGCATTGCATGTTGATTGAGTGGTGGAACTCAACATAGGCACTTGCCTCGTTAATAGTGAGAAAATGAAAATATTAAATATTTAATTCGCCAGGTGGGAATCAAACCCACAATTGTTGCTAATAATGTTTCAAATATGATGGAAAATAACGAAAAAAGATACAATATTATATGCAGAGGTCTATGTGCTGAAAAAAGTAGTTAAATTCATAAACTTTTCTGATTCCTTTTCACAACAAATAAGTTATACTTAATACTTGTTCTCTTTTGATTAAAACATAATATTTCAACAGATCATCAAAGTAGAAGTAATCAAGGCGTCCGCCTGCCGTCGGCCACAAGTGAAGCAGTTCCACAACAGTTCCATCCGCTTCCCACTGCCCAAGCGCGTCCACCATTACAAGCGACTCAATACATTCGCTTACAAGAGACCCAGCACTTACTTCTTGTAATTTAATGATATAAACGTATAAGAATCGCCTGTGTTGTGTTTTATTAGTTGTTTTGTGTTAAATGTTGTTTGCAGTATTAAAAGGTTTTAACAGACAATTTTAATATATTTTCAATGTTCAATGTATAGTAAATTTTAAAATTGATATTTTCACCAACCATGTTGAATGTCATATAAGTATTATGCCAAGTAAATATGTAGCAAATATTTAAAATATCTCAAAGTTTCTGTGCAAATACACACATCACCGATTATTACTCTTAGGGAATATAAAATTTGGATGGAGGTTACTTTGGCAGTTATTATTAACTTTCTTTGAATTATAAAGACACATATTAGCTAATTAATAAAAAGACGATACATTGCTTACACTTGAGTTGTTTCCTCATTCAAACATAAATTATTTATACGTATAAATATAATAAAATACGTAAACACATTTATTTTTTTATATTTCCTAAGGAGTCACATCAATACAAAATAACAGATCTTTTCCTTAAAAAATATTTATTTTTACGTAAGTTCTGATTGAGTTTCCTATTAAACTTTCAGTTTGCTTAGATTATTTTTAAAATAGTTTCATAGTGGTCCCTGCTGATAGGAATGATAAAAGTGGTCCATGATCAAGAAAATATTGACCCCTGCCCCTGGCCTATACAAAGTTCACAGAATTGTAACATTGCTTGTTCCCGTATTTCGAGACTAGCATAAAAAAATATATATATTTTAAATTTTCTGATTAATTCATTACTTGATGCGTCCTATCTCCTACCATATGAACTATAACTTATTTTTTTTTGATTGGCCATACTGCTGTTGAGAGCGAGGCAGCGATCACAAGGTATCTATTTGTTTATGCCGTAATAAGATAGGACGGTCTCGCTGACGGTGTCGTGAGACTGAGGAGTGGGTAATGGGTTACTTGATTAATGCGGTCATTGGTGTGTTGACGCTACGATAGCATTAAAATATCAAAATTTTATGCGTATCTAAACACGCATACGTATATGTACTTATATAAAGCACGTTTTTACCACCTTGACATCTCTCGTATTCATCGCCTTCGACCAAAAAAAGGTTTTCAGGCATATTAAAATTCGTATGACATTTTGATTTTTTGTACGTATTGAAGAATGTAATTAATATAGTTATTTATTAGGGTTCCATTTAAACATATAAAAAACAAATCCCTTCCCTAACCCATAGAGTCACTTATGTGTCCTGTGTCCATTCAATTTGCATTTGCAAATTGTTTGTTGCCGATTCGCATCGAAACTCCTGCACTAAATGTGTTAAAAATGTACTACTTAAGAAAGTTCTTCCATAATCCAACGATGAAAGTATAATCAACTTACTTCTTGAATAAACTTCGACTGCGGCATAGTAAATGATTTTCATTTAACTGATACAGATAGTTTTGCTAACTTTTTATGTTGTATGAATCTTCAATTTCCCTTAGTTGTAACAATACACAAATAATCCTTTACGTAAATGTTAAAAACTGTGCTCTTAAAAGATAACGGCGAATCCTTCGATAATGCTGTGTTGGGCGGACAAACTCGGAGTTTCAGACGAAACTGAACAATACATAATAGTTAATTTTGCACAATTTATTATAAGTGTAGTCTGAATTATAGGTGTTTAATAATATAATTTTACTGTAATAACTCAATCTCGGTTAATGTGGGATAAAAATAAAACGAACATTCATAAAATAAAATTTAATACAGAGAGAAATTAAAATTAAAACAGAAAATGAATGAACGAATGAAGTATGCATTATAAAGCTGACTGCGTGTATGTTAGGTTGAACATGCTCATTTCGGGAATTACTACTGGTTTGAATTGAAAAAAATCTGAGTTGGATAGGGTATTTATCAATTTTGGGTATTTAGTATATACCGAGTCAACAAGCGCTACTCTTAATTATTCCCATTTGACCAGGTGGGCGAAACTGAAGGTAAAAAACTAGTAATTATTTAAATAAAACTTCTATTGTATAAAAATGTGACCTTTTTGAACTTTGACACGTTTACTATTATAGTTACTGATATACACCTACACTCAGAGAAGTCAATTAAGTTAAACTTATATGGAATTGCTAAAAGTAATATAGATACAGTTTGCGAGGCTTAAGTTGAGCCTCATTTGTGTGAGTGATTATAAAAATAGAGCCAGAAAAATAAATAAATAAAAACAAAGTGTATTATTAAAAAAAATCCAAAACAAAACAATATTCTTCTACGCCGCACATTGCACCCACATCATTTTTACTATCGTCTGATGTATCGTTCGAGAAAACAATGAATCTTTCCCGTGTATTTTTAAAAACAGCCTTGTGTCCAATGTTTTTTCTTTTTTTACTGCTTGGTCGTATACATTTTTAAATTCTTGTACAGTGATAGTGCCAACCTCATTTTCGTATGTCATGCTGCTATCCCTACAAGAGGTTGGCCAATTCTGGTTGTCAAAAAGACGTTACACCCACTCTGTATATGAACACTCACACAAATGCAAAGCTCAACACAGACCTCACGGACGGTATATATCTATTGAATCCAAGTTTAATACCTATTGACATCTCTAGTACAGTCCTCAGATAGTAAAATCCATCAATATTAGCTATCAGTCATTTTGTTTATTTTAATACATTACATATAACATTAAAATAAGTAAAAGTCTAAAAATAATCTAAAATTTAAATTATATTTTTTAAAATTACATACATTAATTCAAATTCCATAAAAAGTTCAAAAAGTAGCAGTTTTTTTACTGTGTAAGTTTATATCATGCTACTGCTCAATTGTTTGTTTTTGTTTTAGTACCGGGTCAATAACTTTTTATTTACACGATACTATAACACAAACGAACAATTCAAAATGCATATAGATGCACTTAAATAAACACGTTTATTTTGAAATCACAGATATACATTTCATTTTTTTATATGTATAGATAAAAAAGTAAATAAGATCATTTCTTCTCATATATATACTATTTTAAGAAGTCAATTCTTAGACTACACTGTTTACGTTCTTATGAGTACCACTAATTTTTACCATACAAATAGACTATAAATTATAAATTCAAATTAAGTATAGGAAAAAAATATTTATAAATAATATATAAATTACTATCAATTTCTTGGAAATCATCCTTTTAAATAAAAAATAAAATAGATTCTTTACGCATATTTTATAATATTCCACAACGTTTTTCTACACTTTGGAGAGAAAAATGTTTACTTAGGAAACGTACAAAAATTTTAACGTAGCTAAATTTGAACCCGTGCCTCTTGGTAACGACCCAAGAAGATATAAGAATTATAACGTAGCTTGATGAGATTATAACGTACCGCGTATGCGTCGTTCTTGACAAATGGCGTTTTATTTTAAAACGACAATTTTATTATTTATTTTGTTTGAAAAAAAACAATTTTTCATTTTTGGAAAAAAAATCGTATTAGGCTTTTATGAAGTAGTTAAAACTATGGTTTTATTTAAAGTGGTGCTGACACTTCCACCTGTATATGCGCGAGAAAATATCAAGAAATACAATAAAATCATTCTCTAATGAGGATCGAACTCACGACCGACGTCGGGTTTACAGTCAGATACTTGATGATTGACTTTCCGCCCTAATTTTTAAAATTCAAAAAGGGTATTATTTTTTTTAACATTCAAAACTTATCTTTATTTACTCTTTATAGCCGTACACTGCATCCCGCAAATAGCAGTGTAGGCAGAAGGAATCTAAGAATTTCCGTCCCACTTTTCGCCGAATTTTGGAGGCATTGCAGGCTGAGTGGCGGAACTCAACGCTGTGCTTTGCCCCATCACCAGAGCGAGGAAATGAAAATATTTCATTTCCTCACATTGAAATCGAACCCACAACCTGTCGCGTTTACAGTCGCACGTTTGTGCCATTGCGCCAAGACTGGCCTCAAAATATAGCTTTAACTTATAAAATTTAAAACTAAAAACATGTATTATTAATTTTTAAGACACAAAACTAAAAGTTTAAGCCGCTAATATTTTCAAGGCAAGTTTGGCCGCTGCCCGTTTAGCTTGTGACTTATTGGAGCCCACTCCGTACGCGGTGTGCTTCTTACTGTCCTTAGTGAATGTGACCGGCACCAATATTTTGGGTACAGCTGTGTCGGTTATTTTGGCGTCACTGTAAATAAGAAATTTTGAAATTGAAATTATATATTTTTTTAAATCAGACCCCAAATAACGGAGAAATAACGGACAAACTTACAGCCGAACCGATAAATATACGACCTCCTCTTTTTTTAAAAAATGAAATGAAAAAAAGAATATTTTTAAATATTACATTTGTAACTCGAAAAAAACATTTAAAAAGTTACATAGAAGATGTGTTTAGAATGTTTAAGCAGGATTATTTTATTTGTTTTTTTAGTACATTTTTTATATGTAAAAAAAGTAATAAGAACTTTACGCCCATAAATACATTCGCGTTCTCGGTAACAAATATTTCATCACACTCAAGTAAATAGAAAAAACTAATATTACTTTCCTTTATTCACGTTGTATCCTGCACAAAATATGGTAGATAAAAGGAACCTGGGAACCTAATGTTAAGATACTCAATTTCCTACTTACCGCCGAATTCTCGAGGCAGTGCGTCTTGATTAGCGGAGCTCAACGCCGCATCTACAGCCGCATGCTCGCGCCATGTCATAAAAAAAACTTACCCAAAACTAGGACAATGGTGTATCATCTCCATCAACACACGAACTGGCTGTTTCGGTATACACATAGAGAATTTATCGATCTCCTTGTACATAATTTTGTATATGACCGTCCACACTCGTTGCAAGTCTCCGCCAGTGTCCAGAAATATTGCTCCGATTAAAGCCTCGAATATGTCACTGAGACACTGAAATTAGAAATTTATTATTTGTATTGAAAACAATAATTTACCACGATTGCGTATTAAAGCGCTGTTACACACGCATGCTACTAAAGGCGACGGTTGTGGGTTCGATTCCCACGCAGGGAAATTAATTATTTAATATTTTCACTTCCTCGGTCTGGTCCACCACTTAACACCTCGAAAATTTGACGGAAAGTGGCGAACGCAATGTTAAAACTAGGTTCCCTCTGCGTACCGCGCTATATGTGGTAATAATTGAACCTATGCCTATCGCGTTTACAGTCAGAGGCTCTCACACTGCGCCACGATGGACTCATACATCATGATATCATACAACGTGACGTAATGATTTAGCAATGATAAACATATTATTAAATGATTACAAAGTGAAACGATATGAATGCAAGTATTTTGCAAGTATTGCGTTTTTCTTGTTTGTTTTTTTAAGGTGGCAAGGTGACCTGATGATAGACACAGATACACTGATATGAAAAAGATATAGTAAAAAATCGTTATGCAATTTTTAATACCTAATTTACAAAGGCTATAACTATTAATAAAAAGAAAATGAGTTCTTCGATTATTCAAATTAATCAATTATTTTGATTTATTTAAATTGATTTTAAATTAAAAAAAATCATAGTTACTTCTTCGATCAATATATAAATAAATACAAATAAAAGAAGTCGCCCCATTGACATTTAATGTAGGTACGAATTATTCAATCATAAAAAAAATTGATAAATATAATTTTAAACGCTGAAAAAAAATCTATCAAATTATCATCGCTTTAAATAGAAATATCAATAATAACTAATGGAAACACGATGATTGCGAGTTCAACTCCTATTGAGAGGAATAAATTATATTAATTTCCTCTCTCGCAAGAAACGAAGAGCAGCGTTGAGTTCCGCCACCTTATATACAATTGTGCGGTGCGTGAGGAACAAAGTATCTCAACACTATGACGTGTGAAACGGAAAAAACTAACCTTCGGAACATCTATATACTGGGCAATGTTACAATCCTCTTCATCTATAAGATAAAGTACATCTTCAACGATCTCATGTTCTCTTTCTTCTTGATGTTCAACGAAAGTCTTTATAGCGTTTTCTAGGCTTGCGTTTATTTGGGAACATAAGAATCTGAAACGATTACATAAAAATATATATCGTCGTGACGCAATGAACAGCATCTGGCTGTAAACGCGACGGTCGTGGGTTCCATCTCAACTGGAGAATGGAATTGGAAGGAATACATTTAAATTATTTTCATTTCTCCGGTCTCATAAATCAAGCGTCAAGTAGAGAATGGAGTGTCTTAACACTAGATTCCTTCTACCTAACCCGATATGTAAAAAAAATCGTGAAGTTGCGTATGTATTTGGATGTATATTATTTATA
Organism: Heliconius hermathena; assembly: GCA_013403705.1. Lineage (NCBI taxonomy): Eukaryota > Metazoa > Arthropoda > Insecta > Lepidoptera > Nymphalidae > Heliconius > Heliconius hermathena. The sequence continues at coordinate 528,651 of JAAIXJ010000148.1, read as the reverse complement.
CGCCTAAAATAGTGCGTGTTGAGTGATCGAACTCAACGTTACGCTTTTTCGTACGAGAAGTGGGAAATGGAAATTATTTGTTTAAAATGCATTCTATCGAGTTCAAATCGTACCCACTAACCATCAATTTTGAATAAAAATTAAATAGAGGCTATATTATTGAATATTAGTTCACTTATTATATTGAAAATTGCAATAAACAATAAACGGGTTTTTTTTTAGATGAATTTATTAACAAAGGTCATCGAACTCACTTGTGTAATCCGAGTTTGACGACATAAGAGGCGATCGTGACATTATTGACCAGAGCTGATCTCAAGTCAGTCAAGTCCCCTGGAGTCATGCTACGTCCATTTTCAAATATATGAGCAGTTATCAGGAAGTCCAATACCGCGTCACCCAGGAACTCGAGACGCTCGTAGGAATTTGTGAAGCGGTTTCGAATATATGATGAATGGGAAAATGCCTTAAAGAAAGATGTTTATGTTATTAAAAGTTGTATAATAATAAATAAAAACTCAATTCCAGCTTCACGTTTTCTTTTCCCGCATAGCAGGGTAGGATGATTCGGAAAGCTGTGTTAAATGGCAGAGATCAAGTTAAATTATGGAAATATTAGGTCTACTAATTGAATTACTCAAAGAGCGACTTTGAGTCATCTGTCGTGATATAAAATCCTATTTATCTACGCTAGTACTTTAATTTATTACTTTTTTAGCTTCACGCTATATCCCGCACACAGCAGGGTACGCATTTTCCGCCAATTCTGGAGGCAAAACTCAAACGCCACGCTTTGTCTCGACACAAGAGAGAAATGAAAATATTAAATATTTCATTTCCTTGAATGGGAATCGAACTCACGATCTGTCGCGCTTGTGCCGCTTCGCCACGACTAGCCTAGTTTCAAACCTTTAATAAAATCTGTTAAGTTCAATTTTATATAAAGTCCTTTTGAAAGTAAATAAAAAACAATTTGATAAACATACGCAAGTAACAATTTTGTTCGTTTATGAAAGTACCTACAGATGTAAGAAATGCCATACACACTTTAAATTGTCACTCATTGACTGCATTGAAATAAAGTTGGTTATGACCTAAAAATGAAAGCATGTATATTGTGTTTCTTGCATTATTATTGTTTATTTATTGATCGTTAGTTGTAATATCTTTGGTTCCCAACATATTTGTCACATCCACTCCCCATTTTTTGTTCTACTAATATTAAAAAAGGGAAAGTTTGTAAGGATGGAGTTTGTTCCACTCCCACGCAAATCTACTGAACAGTTATAAATGAAACTTTACAAAAATATAAGTGGGATTAAGCATATGGAATATTCTAAACCCGTGCCTATTTCATATACGTTCTAGAATTAAAAGAAATTAACGAATTTTAATATACTATCTAAGTATTATTGAGTCGAGTTAAAAATGTGTAATAGATAATAGTAGACGACTGCAAATTGTTTGCATGAACTATACATATTATACATCAACTAAATAAAATTTCTTGATGAGTCTAAGTTTCAACTAAATGAATTAACGTTTAATAATATACACTTTTATTTTCTTACAAAAATATAAAGCCATTCCTGGCGCGGGGTACAAATGTGCGACTGAAAACCCGGTTGTTAGTTCGATTCCTATTTGAGGATATAAAATATTTATTATTTTCATTTTCTCGCGCTAGTAGCGAGTTGATTGTCAAAGCAAGTGTCCTAATGGGAACGGAGTGAACATTAAGTTTCTAGGTTCCTTTTGCCTACCCAGCTGCATGCTGGATACAGCGTGAAGCTGAAAGAACACCCAAATTTTACCTCCGACGTTAAGAATTAAAAATATCTAGAAACAGGTATATTAAACAAATTAATAAAAGAAATTTCTTCATTACAACTTTATCTCGAAAAAATCTAATGAATTTTTATAAAATTTTCATAGGAATTTCCCCTTTAAAAAGGGTAATCTTTTAAATCGTCGTAATTATTTTGTGTGTGTGTGTAATTGTAAAGTGACAGAAATAACAAAGCCGGTTATCTATAATTCTGTGTATACAAAAAACGTGTATATTTTTTGAAGAGGCCGTCGAGGTGCAGGGACACAAGGGAGCGGCCATAAACGTGACGTTGTGGGTCCTATTTGCACTGGAGGGAATGAAATATTTTATATTTTATTTCTACACTCTGGCAACAAGTCAATGCGCGGCGTTAAGTTCCTCCACTCAGCACGGGATACATTATAATACAATCTATTTAATAAAGTTTATATCAATAGCATACCTCTAACAAAAGTGATGGGTCCTTAAACTTGTAGTTAATAACTTTCTCAATATCGCTGCGACAGCTGTTTAGAAGCCAATCAATCTCATTTTCAGTCGCTTTCTTCTCAGTAAACACAGTATCAATTTTCTTACAAAGAAATTGCTTAAAATTGTCCTAAAAATACATAAATTTATGCAATTTGAACCAGAAATAACATAAAAATAAAAGAAAGAAAAAGTAAGTATGTACTATGAATTTTAGAAATATATTTTAGTGACAGTAGTACTGAAATAAAAATTATATATGAAAGATTTCTTATTTTTTTTTATAGAACAATGGTAGCTCATATAGCTATGTCATATAGCTTATGTTAATAATATTAATAGAAATATAACTATTTAATAATTACTACTCAATGCCGCTTAATAACACAGGAATAGTATAATATAATAATAATTTTCTGTAGAAGAAATAGAAAACTTTTTCACCTGTATGTATCAAGTACATTCTATAATTATTTAAAAAAAATACCTCAGGCAGTATTATTTTCATATATTCTAAAAATTCAACGGCAGAAGTGATGCCGCCACTCATCAGATATGTTCCTATGAGAGCTTCCACACAATCAGCTACCGACTGTGAAAACAATCTTAACATTAATAAATTACTACACGTAAAATTAATTTTAAAGTATTATTATAATATAATTAATATATTTTAATCATTGTTGTAATAATGTATGGAGGACATTTTTTCCCTAAAAACATTTATTTAGAACGTCGTCTATCTGACGCCGTGGAAAATATTTATATTATTTACGTAGCTAATTATTTTACTATATTACAGTTTCTATAAATATTTATATCTATAAATATTTTGAATGTTTAAAAATCTTAACAAAGTTAATGTTAAAATATCTTACTTTTTCTAAACGTTTTTTCCTCGTTTTGCGGGGTGGACAACGCCACACTTTATTTACTTAAACTAAAGAAAATATATTTGAAATTTGCCAGGGTGGTGTTCGAACCCACAACCGTATTCTTTCATTAGTCTCAGCAGTGATTCGGTTAATAGTATTATATAAAAAACACGTGTTTTAAAATGTATAAGATTTATAAATATGCAATCAATACAAAACACGAGGCCGTTGTCGGGCAGCGGCACAGCGCCTGACTGTGAACGCGATAATTGTAGATTCGATTTCAACTTATTAATTATTGTCGTTCTAGTAAGAAGACAAAACGCGGCGTTGAGTTCCACCACTCAACGAACACTATCTCGAAAATTGGATAGAAAACGAGGATCAGAGTATCTTAACACTAAATTTCCTCTGCCTGCTTATGCTAAATGCAGAAAGCAGCGTAAAGCTAAAAAAAGAAATAGACAGACAAAAATAAAACACGAAATTGCCAATTAAAAAAAAACCTATTGTATGCATTACCTTATCTGAGACGGCCTGCGCCCGCACATAGCACTGCATCGCGTTTTGCGCCTTGCCCTCCGGCTCCAATTCCGCTGTGCTGTCGATTTCTGCGTATCGTTGTTGTATTATAGTTTCGCTTTCAGTAGATAACGTGCCGCTCAACGCGTCATCTAATGGGAACTGCATGCCGATCAAGAAAGTTGGCCGGATCTTTGTAAGAGGACAGAATTATTAATATAAATAATAAATGTTACTTTGTATTCTGCAACCTAAAAAATATAAAAACATTTTTAATAAATAGTACATGTGTAATATACAATAAGTGTATGTATGAATGTTTTCCAAATGATGTCATATTTGGTCCTCTGATAGGTTTAACGTCAGAACTTGAAATCTGGTTTAAAATTATCTATTAAATATTAAGTTTAATTTTATATAGTTTCGATCTATTTCTATTTACCATACCCATTTTTTACAAAAGCGTTTGACTTGAGCATGTTTATTATTCATATTACAAAGTTTAAATAAAAGGTTGGAAAAACATTGAAAGAATTGTTAAAATATAATTAGGTACTATTTTATTTTTAGGTAAGGCCAGCGCTTTGGGCGGGCACATCAACTTCAGAGATTCCGAAAATCACAAGACTATATTGTGACATTATTTTCAAAAGGCAGAAATGTCTCAGAACTCAAGTCAAAATAATAATTTCATGAACAATATAAAAAGACAGTACCATTGAAATTCAGTTCTGCTCTTTAATTATGGTGGTTTATTTGAACGTGGCAGTTGATTCCGACTCCTAAGCAGCCACCTCGGTCGCTAGTCGCTTAAGCTGGGCCTCTCCCGGGTAACCGAGAGTCTCACCCGCTACACCTGCCTGCCTCCCCCCAATGACGCAATCATAGTAATGATTGCCGCCAGAAACCACGGCCTAAGAGGGCTAAAGCCCTGATGCCATTTCCCAGTGCCACGGCACTGGATGAAGAGAATGGACGTGCCAGTTAAGCACAAAATCACTTCGTCAATGTCATGTTGTATGGAGAACACATGAAGGAGTTTGTACGGTAAAAAAGAGATAAAGTTTCAGGTAAGGAAAATGCATGTTTAAGAGATCGGGCCACCAATGACTCGAATAGGGTCAGGACCAAATAGGAAAGTCCTAAGAACGACGTAATAAAATCTTTTACTCGCAAGTACCTACTACTATTTCTCTCCCAGCAAAGAAATTAGCCGGCCAAACGCACAGTCAATTCATGGAATGCTAAGAAGTTTCTACTCATATAAGAACCGTATAGGTCGCTAAGCGCTTCGTAAATCACATCTGATAAAAAAATTATATGTAAGAACGTGTTACAATAATATAATAGAGATGTTATTCAAGTTACTATGAAGTGTTTCTATAGGGATTTAGTACAGATGCTACATTTACTTAGATATTCTACATTTACTTTGTTCGCGAGAGTTCCATATATTTGAAGTTGTATATCTCGTTTGTAATACCGGCTTTAATAAATGCTAGGTAATTGTTTTCATGCTAAAGTGACGACGAACGAACGACTACTGGTGTTTATTTAATTGTCTTTGTTTTGTCAATCCTATAAGTTTTTTTTAGTCTCACGTCAGGGTAGGCAGAAGGGACCTAGTGTAAGGACTCTCTGTTCCCATCAAGACACTTCCGTTCCCCACCTTCCGCCGAATTCTGAAAACACTGCGTGGCGGAACTGAACGCCGCGCTTTATTCATAACCAGAGCGAGGAAATAAAAATACTAAATATTTCATTTGCTCGAGTGAGAATCGATACCATGATCTGTCGCATCTTACAAGTTACTTAATCAATATAAAAGTAAGGGTCGACCAAGTCAACCATTTGTCATACTAAAGCAAGCATTCACCCCGGGCTATAATAGAACCTCCGACCCCAGAAAGATTACGCAACACAACTCACTATATCCATTTGCCGCATTTCATAGTACTAATCTTTTAAAATTACGTGCAAATGAATTCCACGTGCCTGAACCGCGAGCGATAGCCAGTATCTCTTGTGAGCTCAATACCAAATAAAAATTAGGATGACTTTAAAATTTACAATACTTAGATACGGCAATCATATTTTTTACTACTGCATCATATTTAATACACTAAAACAAACCATTTCATAGTTTATTAAACGACAGTCCAAAATGTGTGGATAAGTTATTAAGATTTATTATATTTTGTTATGTTCATAATAAAAACTATAAGCGATAATTATTTATATTAGTGTCGTAATTACAATTGAACAAAACATATGGCATACCAAAAAATATATATATATAACAAATAACTGCAATAAGTTAGTAAAATTTGAAACATGGTCGATGGTCGGTTTGATGTGTTATTTCAATTGATGTGGACACTCTAGCATTTCTGTTTTCTATGTCCAACATGGGCAAGGTCGAGGCCGAATTATAATGTTTGCGGATAGGCCGTAGACGTTACTCCTAGTACTCACGCCAATATACTCTTCAATCCGCAATTTCGGTTTGGAACGCCGGCGCTCGCGCACGTGTCTTCTTATCGAGTGCGTTTTGTGTGAAAGTATGTCATAATTTTTATTCGAAAGTGAGAAAGTGCTAATTAACATTTTTTTTCGCCTCTCTCTTCTTAAATTTGAAGGTATAAAATATAACTTTTTTTATTTTACCCAAAATCTCGTGTTTTTAATATGCAGTTCATGTTATTGTACTTATTCAGCATATTGTACCTACAGATGAGTCTTAAGTGAAAGTTTAAGCGACATTTCGTTTTGACCTAATTCAAAATATTACGGTTCTTTTATTCTTATTGCTTTCATTGTAAAATATACGCTGCATACAAGTGTTTAAAAAAGTGCAAAATTTAGAGGTACCTTCTTTTAACACACCGGCGACGTAAGAAAAATCTCAATTAATTATTTTAATCAAATCAAATCAGCTTTTCGCTGTATCCCGCACAAAGCAGGGTAGGCAGATGGAACCTAGTGTTAACACCGTTTCCCACCTTCCGCCGAATCCGGAGGCATTGCGTGTTGAGTGGCGGAACTCAACGCCGTGCTTCGCCTCGACACCAAAGCTTGAAAATATAAATTTGAATAAATATTTCATTTTCCCGAGTGGGAATCGAACCCATAACTTTACAACACCAAAGTAGTTACGAAACTGTTTTTTTGAACATACACAAATCGCACAAATATGTAAATAAGGCACGGTTACCCACTAGTTGTTTAATAGACATTAGATCTAAGATAATATTATTCGCGTCGTTTATGTGCGAAAGCCGGTGTAACTAGTCTCTCAAGACGATCTTGTTAACTCACGCGCCGCATTAATATTTTTTTTGTAATTTTCACTGTTATAATATAAGTAGTGAATAATGGTAATAGTTAAGAGAAAATAATGACTATATTTTATCAAAATATTTTGTCGTATATGTAAATTTACGACGGTTTCTCTTATAGGTATAGTAATTGACATCGTAAGCTACAAATTTTTATTAAGTAAACTATTACGGTAACAATTTATTATTAACAGCAGACTACATTTATGAAAAAAAAAATATAATTTCAATCTGGCAGTAAACAATAAAGTCAAAGACAGAAAAGGGCATTAATATATTATTTTATCGTTTTAGTATAATAGTATAAATTAAAAAATAAAATAATCATGATTTGTTATGAATGATAAATAAACATAGGGTTATAATGATTTAAATTTATCAATATTATTTACACGTGTATACTTAATGTAGATTACAACTTGGCGCGATTGTACTTGTAAATTGCAGTAAAAAATTGAAGATGTTATTTTAGGTAAAATTAATTATTACTATAACAAGTAGTGTACCTTCTTGAAGTTGTAGCATTTTTGCAGACAAGGCAGAGAGAATTTAATAACTCGAACATTATGTTTCCTCGGAGACGGACTGCCCTCTTATAATAAATGAATACAAATATTATACATACATAGATACTTTCACTAAGCAACAGAACAAACACTTTTGTATAACAATCTGAACATAAAAGTTCGATAAATTATTATGTCACATCGTGATAAGTACATCATGAATGATTAAGGACTTCTTGTTTTGTAAGTAAAGTTACAATAACCGTTATTTGTGCTCAAATGTTAGTTATCAAACGTTTTAGATGTTCAAAACACTCGCGTCGATCGTCGCAGTGGCGGCCATAGGAATTGGATTAGGAAATTTCTACCTCAAAAGAGTTCCCGATATGCCTGAGCTAGATTTGGAACGTTGGTGGGCGGATGGAGTAAAGCCGGACCAGGAAGACAAATCGATAAGGCCATTTAAAATAGAATTCAACGACACGGTAATTTATGTCACTTTTTTTATTTATAACAATACAATTTTGTTTTATTTTTTGTTTACTTCCTTGACTATTTTTCTACTTTCTTGTATATTCTGTCAAATGTCATTTTGCAAAAATGTTATATAAATTTTTTCATATATATAATTCATATTTCGACTTTCCTGCCAAGCAGAGTTATTACGGTATGAATCGAAGAGCTCCACACTGTATATGCTCTAAACACACAGCTGAATTTATGTACGTTTAAAATAATATATTGACTAAAATAATTAATAATAATTATCTCTTGATATTAGAAGTAGCTACAAATATATCTCCTATGATAAATATTGAAAAATACAATAAGACCCTTATACATGATAATTACATAACTATAGTGTTTATTGTACAAATTAGTGGTAGATTTAAAATTAAGTTATCACCATTAAACTGTCGCAATGAACAATGACTTTCATAGCAACTTCTAGTAGCTATACAAAAAAAAATTCTAAAAAAACCAAAACTAACTTCACGCTTTATCCCTAGCGGAGTAGTCAGAGAGAACGCAGCGCCAAGCGCTACGGTCTCTACTTACCTCTTTCGCCTCGTCCACTCTCATGAATCTCTTCATACATGCCCTCCGGGGGGTCCTCATGCTTTTTACGTGACCTTCCTCCAGTATCTTTGATATTGTGTTTTCGAAGGTGAACCGAGGTTCTCTCTTACCCCTCACTTTTCCATCATAAATCTTTTTTGCCATTCTTTCATCACTCATTCGTTCGAAGTGCCCAAACCAGCTGAGCACGTTCTTCTTCATTCTCACCGTGACATCCTCGTTAGTACCTGCCATTCTGTGTACCTTTTCATTGCGGATTCGATCACCTAAGCTGACTCCGCATATTTCTATATTATTAATAATAGCATTATAAAAGTAAAGATTGTAATAAATGTTATTATTACTAATATAAATTATAAATTTATCTTTATAATACTTATAAATATTATACTTTGCGATCGAAACAACTGTTTACAGATGATCGAAGATCTGAAAAACCGATTAAGCAACAGGCGCCCTTACACACCGCCTTTAGACGGCATGCAATCTAAATATGGAATGAATACAATATATCTGGAAAAGATACTCAAGTTTTGGTTGGAAAAGTATAATTTTAAAGAGAGAGCTGACAGACTAAATCAGTTTCCCCACTTTAAAACGAAAGTTCAAGGTTTGGACATTCAATTTATGAGAGTAAAGCCAGAGGTGAAAGATAAGAAAATACTTCCCGTACTCATGATGCACGGGTGGCCGAGTTCTTCCAAGGAATTTGACAAAGTGATACCTATGCTTACAACGCCGAGGGACGGATATGATTTCGTATTCGAAGTTGTTGCCGTTGATTTGCCGGGTTTTGGATTTTCAGAGGTAATAAAATGTTTACTACTGGTAGTTACCCTATTAATAGTTGGGACGTATGGGAATGCAAATATTTTAATGCTCAAAATAGCCATTACGAATGACTAAAAAGTAAAATATTTAGTTCTTTTAATTTTTGCTTAAAAATAAACAACAATTTAACAAGCGAAAATCTACTTTGTAATATTTTAAAACGATAAAACCGATTACGTCTGACGCAAAATAATGCAATTATCTTCAATGATAATGAGTTCTCGTAAATTACATACATACTAAGTATGTCATATGTATATTTAGATGAAAATGATAGAAAATAAGCAGCAATACAAGACTTAAAAAAACGAAAGGACTCAAGATTCATAAGCTTCGTATTTAGGCTTCTTGTTACCGCAATAATATGGAATGCAAATATTTTTAAGTAGGAACATAATGACGGAAAACTATTAAATTATAAACAGTGAATAGTATTTTGAAGTTCATTTTTATACAAAATTATATGAGTTTAACCTTACCGTATTAACCTTTCAAACGACAATAACGCTATAATAGTTATAAAACAATAACATTTTAGAACTAGTTTCGGTTAATAGTAATGTTTTTAATATTTATTTGATTTAAAATTATCTTATAAATATAAATTGACAAAATATAACTTTTAAAATTGTATGTCAGCATTTTCTTAAAAAATATACAATATTTATGTACTGGTATGTTTAAGTTTTTGCTCTAGTTCTAAGTGATAGCTTGGAGATATAATTTCGAAATTGCAAAGATTACTTATAATTTAACAATAAATTGTAACATATAAATCAACTTGACGCTGTATCCTACACTCAGCACGGTAGGCAGAGGGAACTAATGCCAAAACACTCCGTTCCCAACTTACCGCCGAATTCTGGAAGCATTGCGTGCTGAGTGGAAAAACTCCACGCCCCGCTTTGCCTCGACTCCAGAGCGAAGAAATTGAAATATAAATTTAAATAAATATTTCATTTCATCGAGTGGGGATCGAACCTACAACCAGTCGCGTTTACAGTCACATTTTATACCCCTGCGCCACAACCTGTGGTAATGTAGATACTTATATAACATATAATAAATATCTATATTATTTATATCATGTTATATTATTGACTCAACTATTTGTATTACAGGGTACCAACAAACCTGGATTGAATCCTGTACAGATTGGCATAATTATGAGAAATTTGATGAGAAGACTGGGCTTTACGAAATTTTATATACAAGCAGGTGACTGGGGATCCCAAGTAGGGACTCATATGGCAACATTATTTCCAGACGAAATATTAGGGTAAGGTAAAATCATGTCATATAAATACATAATAATCTTTAAGCAGTAAAGTTAAAGTATTGGCTAGGTAAGTAATCACAATGTGTGGTAATGTAAAAATAAAAAAAAGAAAAGTTGAAGTTTGCTTATTCTCTTTATTTTATCGTGTCATCACTTTTCCGTTTTTATTGTATAGTGTTAAAGTGTTAATGACCTCGTATTTACTCAATCTGTGTCCAACTTAAGTTAATCTTTGAAACGCGCGTCTGTCTTACTTTCACGTGTGCCGTCAGACTTATAAACTATTTAAGCATCAAACAAGTCAAAGACTACAAATATGCTGATGTTGAGTGTTCGGTCGGTTATCTTAATTGATTAGTATGAGAAATATTTTGAAACTACTAACAACTAGTTAACAAACTCAGTTATTGACATTCCGTTCTTTTTAGAGATATAAGACCAAATAGTTGAAATAAATAATCCCTAAAATAAGGACACAATCACAGTATGTAAAATATCGTAATAAATCAGGTACAGTCAGACATCTCCATACTAAGCCATATGTTTATTTTTATTTATTAAAAACAATGTATTGACAAACAGTTAAAATAGTATACATATAAAATACGTAATAACTTTCACTTAATTAAATACATCGAAAGACAATGTTATTTATTAGTTATATACATAACTAGAATCGTGAACTTAATATTAAATGACATAATGCATGAATGCCATTCATTATATATAAGAGATAGAATAATTTTATTGTTACATACTACTATTATATCATACTAATTAGAATTTATGTAATAAATTAGTAATATTTATGTAGTTTTTATAGAAAATGATGGTAGTATTATAGTAGATTCAAATTCCATTTGAAGAAAATCATATTTTTATTAAAGCATATTTGTACGGTTTGCTTAAAATAAGATAAAGTGCAATATATTAGGACCTTGAATAAGTTTTTTTTGTTTAAAAAAAAATAATTTAAAATATAATACTTACAATGACATTACTCAAAGTATTGTCCATCATTAGAGACCACTTTCTCCTATCTCTCTGGTAGCAATTGAATCCCCCGTAGGAAAAACGACTCATCTCTCGAGGCAATCCAGGAATCAAGCCATTTTTCGGCTTCTTCAAAAGAATGGAAGCGCTGCTCGCTTAAACCGTGCGCCATCGACCGAAACAAGTGGTAATCGGAGGGGGCTTTGTCCGGTGAATACAGCGGGTGGGGTAGAACTTCCCATTGAAGTGTTTCCAGGTAAGTTTTGACTGGCTTTGCCACATGTGGCCGAGCATTATCATGTAATAAAATCACTTTGTCGTGTCTCTGCTCGTATAGTGGCCGCTTTTCTTTCAGAGCGCGACTCAAACGCATCAACTGAAGTCGATAGCGAGCTCCCGTGATAGTTTCATTAGGTTTAAGCAGCTCATAATAAATTACGCCCTGCTGATCCCACCAAATGCAGAGAAGAAGCTTAGAACCATGGATATTTGGTTTTGGCGACGATGTTGATGCGTGACCCGGCATGCCCCACGAT
>JAAIXJ010000148.1:478549-507733 GCA_013403705.1 Heliconius hermathena | reverse complement strand
AGCTTGGCGAGAACGCATGGCTTAGTGGTCAGAGCGCCTGGTCGGTTTCCAGGAGGCGCGGGTTCGAGTCCCGCTGCGTTCAAATTTTTATACGTTTTCTAAATAAGTATTTTTCTTTCCTAAGTGTGGAATAACACTTTAAAAATGTTTAAAAACAATTTATTTATTTTGAATGACGTCAAACTAATTTAGAGTAAGGTTTTTGATAGTAATTTTCTTTTATGTATTGTGTAAGACATTATTTGGTGACCATTTATCTGTTTTGGGAAACAAAAAGAATATTTGTACAATGTGTGCAATTATGATAATGTTTGTTTATTTATTTTGGATCATAATATGATAAAATTCAGGACCATTTTTATATAGTCAACTTAGTTTTTTTGGAATTATTTATTATATTATGGTACTTAGGCTTAGGGTCTTAAAAATATTGCTGGTGCTCGTCTATATTATACCCATTTTAAATGGCTGTTTTACTTACATCCCAAGGGTACTGTTTGCTTATTTTCTTTTTCTGAAGCTGATACACACTTTCTTTAACGGACATAATATTTGGAGACTTCTGTACGCTATCATCGATTGGGTTGTTGATTCTGTAAGTGGTAAAAATGATAATATTATAAAAGTAAATATTTTATTTCCTAATAAAATATAAAGAAAAGAAAGACAATAATATATTGACCTGTCAATACTTGTCACAGGTACTGGTTCTTCAACATTGGAAAGCAAAGATTTTTCGGCCACTGATAAATCTACTTCGATTGGTAGCCATTCCTCTCCTGCGAACAGTCAATAAGTGACTTAAGACAATATTATTAACTATTTTAGTTTCGCACTTTAAGGACATTTGTTAGTAAACGCAATGGGCAGTCTTGTAAAACGTGACGATTCATTATAGCGGTAATGGATGGGTGGACAACGTCTTCCAAAACATTGCATTACTTTTTTTTAAATATTACTAGTTAATTTATATCTTCCAAGGTGCTATGCCCATCTTATTATCTTTTCTGTATTGTACATCATTTCTGGTACCTAATAATAATTAATTCCCCCGAGATTGGTTTCAGCCACCATATTTACAGTCATCTTTCCATAATAATCACACTTTTATAAAAATATAATTTTCAATATAAATATTTAACAGTTGTTGGATTTGTTTTATGTAAATCTTTTGAAAGTACCTTGTTTTACTAAGACTTTTTCGTGTTTCGTGTTAATTTGTCTGTATTTGACTTCCATTATTTATTTTGTATTCATCATTTGTAACTTATTTTCAATTTATGGTGCTGTACACATATACATATATTATGTATGCTATGTTGTTAAAAATACATTGTTTTGAAAATTTACATTTATTTTAATATATTTATTAAAAGCAAGGAAGCGTAGAAAATGATGTATGCTTTAAAATTATCCTTTAAAATCCGACGTCTATAATATTTTATGTATATTATATAATATTTAATGATTATTTATCGTTTTCTTCAAAAGCTTGAGAATCATTACTAGTATTTTCTGAAAATCTCTAGTACTTCACTAGAGATTTTCATATAATGCTGATATTTCTTATATTTCAGAATGTTCTTAGTCGAACGCGAAGTTGAATGCGTGATGAATATTTTTATTTGTGAACAATAAATTGTACGTAGATATATTGTTACAATGTCTCTTCATTAGATTCCTTGATTGTTATATTTCTTTCTAAATTTACAGACATGTTATAATACTTAATGAATTTTTAATTATTTCATTCTCCGATTTAAATATATTCTAATATTCCAATTTAAATATCTAATTTCTTCTCTAGTCTTTTCTTAAAACAATTCAAGTGGAGTTATCATTTAAATTATATTTTCATTTCAAATATTTAAAACTATATGACATTTTAAATCCATTTGTAAGCCATATAAAATGTATGCTGCATCTGTATTATTAAATCTTTGAATTGAAAAGTCATAATGTAACAATGTCTCTTCATCATAGCTTTGAGAAACGTTCCAATTCGTTTTCGTCAATTTAAAAAAAGTATTGCAGACTTTTGGCATTTTTACCTGTCTTCTGACGTTTCTGTTTTCGTTCTTCTGAAATTATATTCATCTCTGCTTCGATTTCATTGAAGGACAGGTCACAATTATCTGTTCATTAACCAACAAAATAATTGAAAAAACAAAAACAAAATAAAAAACAGTCTTTGTGTCCATTAAATATTATAAATATATTGTAACAATAAAGGTTGGAGTTCAATTCTTAATGGTCCTTGGATATTCACTATGCCAATATATCATGCGTCAATAGATTGATAAATAAACCACACAACACAATTGAGACTTTGTTATAGTATATGGTGGGAAGTGTTATTTGTTACTTTATTATGGACTTATATACAAAACAGAAGAAATACGCCGTTGTGGCGCAGAGGCACACATTCTGGGTGTAAGCGCGACGTTTGTAGATTCGAATTCTACTTGGGGGAATTAATTCTTTGCATTTCCTCACTCTAGTCAGGAGAAAGCGCAAGGTTGAGTTGCGCCACTATGTTTTGAAAATTGGGCATTGGGAACGGAGTGTTCTAAAAATATGTTCCCTCGTCTGTCATCTCTATATATGGGATATAGTGTAAAGCTAAAAAAATAAAAGACACTTTCAACACGTCATTTTGTATTTTTAACTATTAATGTATTTATTATTGAGTGTGTATTTTTTCCCAAATTCCAAATTACACCGAAAATTTTAGTTTAATAAAAAACAAACAATATTAAAACACATTTCAAAAATGCATTCTCTGTAGCCAAATTATTCTTCTTAATATCTTCTTCTTAATAATCTTCGTGTACTAGAAATTCGTAAAAAAATCCCAATTTTTACCTTTATCTCATGATGCTACATGACAAACATCTATACATAAATACGTGAAGCAAAAATTTTGTACTCTTTTTTACAATAATGGTACGGCGGACTATGAAATTTAGTGCAGCTATGTATACAGGGTGGAAGAGGCAGCGCTCCTTTTACTGAAACTGCATATAGGGTAAAATATTTCAAATCCAGAGCTAAAGAAATTATTCAAGGTATCTCAATAGTATTGGCGTAGGACTTTTTTTTATTTCACGATTTTTTTCCATACCTTTATTTCGTGTGACGCACACATACACATACTACTACAAAAATACTACTAAGCGTTGGCGATCTTCTACTTTTCATTCATACAACACATAAGCGAACGAGAAAGAACGATATTTCTCGTTCATTGTCACGCAATTACCTATTTTTTATAATAAATCTAAACAACGNTATATATATATATATATATATATATATATATATATATATATATATATATAAATAAATAAAAAATACAGTCCTACTTTATTTCTTTACCTTTATTATGAAATTATTTAGAAATAATGCAAGGTTATTGAACCACCCACAAAATTATTTATATTCAAAATTTTTAACACAAAATGATATTGAACTACGATAGATAGGTACTTACATTTAACATTAGTTTAACATCGTCATCGACGCAATCTCTTTTTACTTCCACTAATATTTACATCATAAGCAATATTAAAAACTCAACATTTGTTTGAAATGTCTTAAAAGAATGTATGTTTTGATAGTACACTCAAATACTGACACACAATAGTTTCACATTTATGAAAAATACTCAGTAATCACACGTCACATTCATCACGATTTTAGAAATCCGATTAATGATAAAATTAATATTAAACAACATCCAAATAATTTAAAACACGCAATGTCTTAAGTCGAACAAAATAATGGAAATACAACAAAACTGAGCCGTTCCGCGGCTAAATTCTGTTTTTACACAGATACTTTAAAATATTGTAATAGTTGCCATTAATTAAACTACTTTTCGAACATACTTTAAAAACTTTTTATTAAGATTTTCATTATTATTTATATTTGTATTTGTATTGATAGAAAATCGTATAAAAATTAAATAGAAACGAGTCTTATAATGTTACGAGTCTTATAATATGAAATAAATTATTATTTAGTAATTATTTATAAATAGTATGGATTTTATTAATTACTTTAATATCAAAACATGCGTAAAAATTATAATCTACATTTATTATGAACTATAGTGTTATATTAAGCAATCATTCCTGCACAATATAGTAGCACTTGCGCGAAACACAAAGAGGGCCAACCTTCAAATGACGCAACCGCGAGCCCTCGAAGGGAATCGGTGCGGGGTGAGAGGGGTGTCTATGTGCAGATATGAAAATATGCGTTCTGCGTAATTCTACCGCGCATGCTTCTCATATGCAATAGTAGTTGTGTCGGACCATAGCTGAATACTATTTACTTAGCCATATAAATACACCGGGTTATGAACCCAGACCACGTCGAAATAATAAAATATTAAGAAGATTGTATCAATCGTAGAAAATTAGAAATACCGGCGAGATTAAAACAACATTACTTCACGCGCCACGCGGTCGGCGTTGGTATTGGAGGTTAATTTGCAGGGAAGGAATAAAAAAGAAAAACAAGCAAAAAACAATCACGATGGAAAGAAACAGCACAGTAATAAAACTGGAAGGAGTAAAAAAATTGGCTTGAAGTTCCAAACCGTAATACTACTACGGTGTGAAATTGTGTCATCATCATCTGCATTTATTGAAAAAAAAGAAATGCTACAAATAAAAGAAATATTAAATGTTTCAAGTGTAATAAAATGGGTCATTATAAAGGTGAATGTAATGTGGATATAACATGTAATAATTTTGTTAACAAAAATGAGAAAAAATGCTATTTTTGTAATAATTTTGTAAACATGTTAAAAATGAGTGTTGGTTTATAAAGGGAAAAGTATAAAATGCGTTTGTAGTACAGCAAAAATTAAGTAAAATAAAACAGTCAAAATGGTTAGTGGATACAGGTGCGAGTGAGCAAATGTGTTATAACAAAACTTATTTTCAACTTTTACACCAGTATTAAATAAATCAGTAATTTTAGGTGATGGTAGTGAAATCAGTGTAATTGGTTGTGGACAGGTGTTGTTAGAAGTATTATAGCACACCATTAGCCCTTTAATAGCAGTGATACAAAATCAATTAAAACTCGTGAGTTAATACATGCCGTCTGTCACAACAAATCACATCTGTGAACCAATGAAGGAAGTATCTATTGGAGGCTCAAGTTATTTTTTAATATTAAAAGATGATTGTTCACATTGTAGAACAGTATATTTTATTAAAAAGTAGGATGAAGTTAAAAGGTGCGTTAGAGATTTTATTAACAAGGCGGAAAATGGTACAGGAAATAAAATAATAAATTTTAGAAGTGACAATGGCTTAGAATTTATAAATAAAGATGTGTTAAATTCATTCTTAGAACATGGTATAGTACACCAAACCTCTGTACCATACACACTACAACGGAATGGCAAAGTGGAAAGGGATATAAGAACTCTAACAGAAGCATCAAGGTTCATGCTGTGTACCAAGAATCTTTCAAAAAAGTTATGGGCTAAAGCAGTGAATACAGCAGCATATGTATTAAACAAATAAATAAAAATATTGTTTATTATTTTTTTTTGTTTATAAAAGTATTGATTGTAATAATTAAAAAAAAATATTCATAGCTATAATACATATCGTAGATCGCATCAAGCCTCATCAGGCTTGATGCAAACAAACGCAAGTTTAATTCAGTATAAAAAAATATATACAAAGGCGCGGATTCGAGTCCCGCTACGTTAAAATTTTTATACGTTTTCTAAATAAGTATTTTTCTTTCCTAAGTGTGGAATAATACTTAAAAATGTTAAAAATATATACAAATTATGTTCACGACTGGGCACGCAATATCTCTATTTATCACAAACAGAAGAACAAAGTAACTAATATAATAAAATCTAATAATAAAAAAATAATTTAGATTTCACACAAACATGCCAGTATCATCGAGACCAATAAACATGGTCAAGTACTTCGTTGGATCACTATTCCCTAGTCTTATAGTAGATAGCAAGTTTAAACAAAGATTGTATCCAATAAAGGATTATCTTATGTATTTCGTGAGAGAGGGCGGTTACTTCCATCTACATGCTACAAAACCCGATACGATTGGTATGTGTTTATTTTTTATAGCTTTACGCTTAGATAGTCGAGTGTTATAGCTCCTCTTCGCTTTCCGACAGAATTCAGGACACTCGTTTTAGGTGCCGGAATTTAACGCCGCACTTCGTCTACCTGAGCGGAGAAATAAAAAAATATCCATCCCCTTGAGTGGGCATCGGGCCCGCAACCATTTACGATCACTCAGACGCTGTCCCGCTGCGCCTCGATGGCCTTTATATTTTTATAATTACACAAGTGTACCTATAGTTTATATCTTTTTAGTATTATATATTATTAGGACGTTGAATAAGTTGCTGCTGTTTTTTGAAAGATGGCGTTGCGGCACTCTGTGCATGGAATTTCGTACGGTAACGAATCACCAAAGTAGTACTATATGTAACCTCAAATTATAGTAGAATAGTGTTTACTACAGTGTCAACTACATATTTATTTTCCCTTTGTGAAAATGTGTACTTTTGTGCCAAATAAAGTGTTTTTGCGGGGAATTTTATTGCACTGCTTTATTCAGAAAAAATCTGCAGCAGAAGCACACAGAATTCTCGTTGAGACAATGCTTTGTCGAATACAACGTGCAGAGACTGGTTTAGGCGCTTCAAAAGTAATGATTTTGACCTTGAAGACAAAGAGCGTTCTGGAGCACCGACAAAATTTGAAGACAGAATTGGAGGCATTGCTTGAAGAAGATCCATGTCAGACGTTAGTAGAGCTCGGGAAAACGTTACAAGTAGATGCGTCAACAGTTTCAAAACGTTTAAAAGCGTTAGGAATGATCCAAAAGCAAGGGCATTGGGTGCCGTATGAGTTGAAGCCGAGAGACGTAGAACGACGTTTTCTCATGTGTGAATTGTTGCTTCAACGGCAAAAGAGAAAAGGTTTTCTGCACCGTATCGTCACTGGGGATGAAAAGTGGATTCACTACGACAATCCAAAGCGAAAAAAATCGTGGGGCATGCCGGGTCACGCATCAACATCGTCGCCAAAACCAAATATCCATGGTTCTAAGCTTCTTCTCTGCATTTGGTGGGATCAGCAGGGCGTAATTTATTATGAGCTGCTTAAACCTAATGAAACTATCACGGGAGCTCGCTATCGACTTCAGTTGATGCGTTTGAGTCGCGCTCTGAAAGAAAAGCGGCCACTATACGAGCAGAGACACGACAAAGTGATTTTATTGCATGATAATCCTCGGCCACATGGGGCAAAACCAGTCAAAACTTACCTGGAAACACTTCAATAGGAAGTTCTACCCCACCCGCTGTATTCACCGGACATATAGCCCCCTCCGATTACCACTTGTTTCGGTCGATGGCGCACGGTTTAAGCGAGCAGCGCTTCCATTCTTCTTTCTGGATTGCCTCGAAAGATGAATCGTTTTTCCGACGGGGGATTCAATTGCTACCAGAAAGATGGGAGAAAGTGGTCTCTAATGATGGACAATACTTTGAGTCATTGTAAGCATTATATTTTAAATTATTTTTTTAAACAAAAAAAAAACAACGGGAACTTATTAAAGGTCCTAATATTATTTACTATAAACATAATTATTAAAACATAAATCTTAAATAAAAAAAAAATTCAGCTTCACGCTGTATCCCGCACACAGCAGGGAAATCTTAAATGAAAACTAGTATTTAGATTTTGAGGTAAAATAATATTTTTTTTAAAGAATCAGAATTGGTTTTTGAATTTAACAAATAGTAATTGATATATTTAAGCATTTACATGTTTTATCCTTGGCGGAAATAATAATGAGAATTTTATAACATATCAAGAAATTGACAGTTTTAATAAGTGGTACTTGTAGTTTCATGGTTTTAGGGACACGGTATCGAATAGAAGGTATCGAT
Source organism: Heliconius hermathena (assembly GCA_013403705.1). NCBI lineage: Eukaryota > Metazoa > Arthropoda > Insecta > Lepidoptera > Nymphalidae > Heliconius > Heliconius hermathena. The sequence goes on along the minus strand of JAAIXJ010000148.1, from coordinate 499,767 downwards.
ACTGTACTCATGAGTAGTATCGAAAAAAAAGTATCGTGCCCGTAAAAGTAGCGATATTTCAAAGAATCGAGTTTCTTAGAGCCTAATGCGAATATGTAACACGTCAATGTTAGTCAGTAAGTAACGTCTTTGTAAAAAAATAACAAAAAAAAAATTTTAAGCCACTTACTCATAAAACTATCAACACAAAAGTATAGTTGTTTTGAAGTATCGAGTTCTTTTCTTAAGAATTAATGCGCGTGCGTTAGAACATCAAAGTCAGTCAGTAAGTAAGTCACAAAAATAATAAAAAATATAAATTCCGTTCCTCCTCCTTATAATCGTTTAATAATAAAAAAACATTCGAGCCGATTCGGTGATAGGCTCTTTCGGGATTTTTTTAGAGTAGGTATTAATAGTAGTGTAACTAATATATGTACTCGTTACTATTATAATTCTTATCAAATAGTAATTAGAGAATAATTTTGAATGTTAAAAATATTCTCTAATTACGATTCACGATCCTCGCATACAGAGGATTCCAAAGGAAGAGTGCGTGTCTGTGAGATGTTGCTATCATAAGTATGAGCCGAAAGGCCAAGTTAGTTGGGTAATTTATTCGACACGATCCTATTAAAAAGTACTTGATCAGTACAAGTATCGAGTACAAAAGTATCGGTATCGAAAGGCAATGTACTCGATATCACAAAGTAAATATACTTTTTTCGTGTCTACGTGTTTTGCTTTGTAACTAAACTTGGGTTACATACAAAAATTGGAGGTCTCGAGCTTTTTCCGAAATTCTGGCTTAGCTTAGCCTGAGCCCTTTCATCTGATACCTCACTTGAGCTAGTTCAAGGCTTTAATACCAAATCTTGCCTCCCTTTTAAGAAAAAAAAATTAAATTAGCTTCACGCTGTATCCCGCACACAGCAGGGTAGGCAGAGGGAACCTAGTGTTGAGACACTCCGTTCCCCACTTTCTGCCGGATTCTGGAGGCATTGCGTGTTGAGTGGCAGAACTCAACGCCGCGCTTAACCTCGACACCAGAGCGAAGAAATGGAAATATAAATTTAAGTAAATATTTCATCTCCTCGAGTGGGGATCGAACCCACAACCAGTCGGTTTTGCAGTCACACCTGGTGCCGCTGCGCCACGACCGGCCTCCCTTTTAAGGCTATTATGTTTTAGGGTTTAACCACAAATGTATAGTTTTTAGATTTTTTCTTATTAACAAGTATTAACTGTAGATGCTAGCTGTCTAATTTCCTAAAGGTTAACCGAAAGTCTCTTATTAATTTTTATACCTTAAATAATTTCGAAATACGTGTTTTTTGCGATATAAACGGCCATACCTCTTTTTAAGTAAACATAGAAATACTTTTTTTCAGGGAATCATGATTTAAATTGAACTCGATATCTCCAAGCGTTCTTGAGATAAAGGCTCTTGACAGACAGGCGGATGGACAACAAAGTGATCTAATAAGGGTTCCTTTTTTCCTTAAAAAGTACCGAACCCTAACAACTAAAATATCACAAGACATTTTAATTAAAATAAAAATAAAATTCAGGCGTTAAAACACATTAGATGTCGAAATACTTTTTTTATCAATCGACTGTAAACATAATAATTTTGAAAGTTTATGTACGCGACTAAATATCGATTATGTGTCCCTGCTGACATCGATGTTAAAACATCGATATTTGAACTGCTAACATCGATGTTCATTCAAAATCTATGATCATCGGCCATCCCTAAACTAAAGTACCTATACGTTTACGTCTGACTGTCGGCTTGTCTTTGTTAAATTATTTCGTCTTTTAGTTGGTGTTTTTTATTTTATTTAAAATGGCGTATTCTCATTTTACTTCTACGGAGTATATGGATATGATTTTAATATATAGAGAAAAGGCAAAAATACACAAAAGTTCAGGCTTCATTACCACGAGACAGGCCTATCAGAGTAGCATATTGCTAATGGCTGCTAGAAAATGTCAACATCGGCTCAAATTTTGTATTTAATATTTTATGGACTGACGAGAGCACTTTCATTCGCAATGGCATTTGGAACTCGCAAAATTTAAGATATTGGAGTGAACAAAATTTACATCTGAGTCGAGAAGCTAATCTTCAATACAGATTTTCTATCAATGGGCTGGAATTCATCGAAATGAAATATTAGAGCCAGTTTTTATTGACGGCAATTTGAAAACTACGAAATTTTTAGAACTCATACGCGGCCACGTAGCAGAATATGTCGACCGCCCTAGACGTATATCGTAAGATGTGGTTTCAGTTAGATAGTCACACTCTGGAGTGCTTGCTAGAAATACGCTCGCGAGCATATTTGGATCGAAAGGTATGGACCTCGGCGGTGGCCTGCCCGTTCCCCGGACCTCACGCCGCTTGATTTTTTTTGTGGGGGCAAGTAAAAAATGAACTTTATGCGCTAGTAGTCCATACAGAAGACGAGCTCCGGCAAAGAATTACACGTTCTTTTGATAAAATTAAAGACTTGGCCGCGCAGGGGGATCTACTGATTAAAGTAAGACATAATTTGTTACGCAGATGCAATTTATGTACTCATAAGCAAGGGGGATACTGAAAATTTAAAAACGTAGCAAATAATTAGTGGACAGAAATAGTATGATAATAATGTGTGTAAAGTGTATTCCTAAGTGTTGCGTTGATTTATTATCACTTCGCCACCGTTAGCTACATACCAACGCTAGTTGCTGCGACTCGATTTCTTGAATTGAGCGTGTGCGACGTTGCCGCTCTGACAGGTGGTGACAGGAAGTGTCTGCGTGTGTGCGTGTGTATAATATTCTTTACAAATGGCATTTTATTTTAAAACGATCATTTTATTATTTATTTTGTTTGAAAAAAAACTTTTTCATTTTTGGGAATTTATTTTTTTCTGAATTATATTGGGCTTTTATAGAGTAGTTAAAACTGTGGTTTCATTTAAAGTGGTGCTTACACTTCCACCCTGTATAGTTTATAAAGAGGAGTGCAGAATGCTAATATTTCTTTTAAATAAAAAAAAATCAAATCGTTCATATCTTCGCTCTGGTGTCGACGCAAAATTCGGTGTTGAGTTCCGACACTCAAGAATTCAACGGAAAGTGTGGAACGGAGTGTCTTAATACTAGACTCCCTCTGCCTACCCTGATGTGTGCGGGATACAGCGTGAAGCTTTAAAATAATGCATAAAAAATACATTAAATTATTTTTTTATTTAAAAAAATATATATTTAATGTATTTTTAATACACACCACTTAAGATAGAAAAATACTTTTTGGAAAACATTTTTTTGCACGTTGCTATGGCAACGCGTATTACGAGCGTTAATTGGTTCTCTAGTTATATTAATGTTGAAATTTCGCTAGTAAATAAAATATACAATGCGAGGGAATGGTGTTGTTCCTACAATATATGACTAATATTTGTTTAACTTACCTTTTAATAATACCTTTTGTCCAGTCTTTATACTTTTTGCAATTTCTGACCGCAGCTCATCAGCGATGAGCAACATGTTTATTCTAGAACAAGATACAATTACGAAGCGCGTCAAATTACATACGAAATAAATAATAGTAACATTTTTTTAAATGTTTAAATATTAAGTCATGTTTTGATTATGCTAAGAAATAAACATGAAAATAGCTATGTTTATAATTACTAAGATAAATAAATATTTAATTATAAATAATAACTGCTAAGCTCATATTGTCATTATTTTTTACCAAATAGAAATAAGACTTAACCGAACTCTGATCACCCATGAAGTGTAGGATACACAAAAAAAAGTAATTATGGAAATCCAGTCGTGGCGCAGGGGCACAAAGTGTGACTGTAAAACCGACTGGTTGTCGCGGCGTTGAGTTCTGCCACTCAACACACAATGCCTCCAGAATTCGGCTATATATTTTTAAATGCCTCCAGAATTCGGCTATATTTTCGGCTAAATATATTTAATGCTAATTTAAGACTTATGTCAATTTTCTCATGGGTCAGAAATGGACCAAAATAAAATGGGGAACACCAGCTTTCAAATAAAAAAAGAATCATCTAAATATCACAACTTCTGAGGTAACAAACATAAAAAAATACAGTAGAATTGATAAACTCTTCCTTTTACAGAAGTTAATTAAAAACGAAAATAAAGAAAGGAGACGAGCTTGCGATGCTTGTTTGTGAAGCAGTTCCCATGTGTGCTTTGCATCTTTAAGGTTAAGTAGTTTCAAAACAAATTGACTGTAAAGTATACGGGTAGTGTTTATTGATTTACTTATGAAAAATTAAAAGTCCTACTAACCTGTGCATAATACTAGGTAGCAAAACCGCTTTATACCACAACACGCCAGGATATTCATATTTAATGCAGAATTCTGGTATGAATACTTCGGAGAAACCTCTCGGTTTATCATCGCCTTGAGCCATAGATACTAATTTCCTTTGTTTATCGGTAAACGCCTTGATGGTGGCCGCGCGAGGAAGTAAGCAATTCATACGTGTGCTTATATTGCGAACCTGTGTGTAATATTTGCTTATTTTATAAGTGATTTTTATAACTTCTTAAGTGGCTGTCAGAAAAAACCTAATGACAAGACAGTCTGTTCCTCACGCACCGTCCAATTATCAAGATATTGCGTGTTGATTGGTGGAGCTCAACGCCGAGCTTTGTCTCGTTGAAAATTGGGCGGTGAAAAATAAAAAATATATATGTTATGAATACCTCAAGTAACGGTTGGTCCTTTTTACCAACAATCTGAAGGTTGTATTTACTGGAATAGTAGTGCTCGTATGTCTCAAAATAATCCGCATCGAATGTCGACTCCGGTGTCATATATTCCAGTACATCAGATACTATATATCTGTAAATTGATATATGGGTGAATATATAAAGAAATCCGTCGTGGCACAGAAGCGTGCGAATGTACGTGAGTGTAGTGGGCTTGATTACCACTCTCGAAAATTATTATTTCTCTTTTAACTTTTTTATTCTCTGATAACGAAGCACAGCGTGGCAACACGCAATGCCTGCAGAATTCAAAAAAACATCCAAAATTATACATACCTGTCAGGTAATATATTTCCTCTATACCAAGGTGTAACAACTGAGTCTTTGTAGGATTCTCTTGTGATATTAAGATTCAATCTCTCCTAGAATAACAACGTATAAAATATTAGTATTAAGAAAAATATTGATGTGACTGACAAACATCCACATGTGATCAGAAATCGATATCGATCGATCATGTAATTACACACACATTTGATCACATTTTCTCACATGTAATTACATATCGACACATGTAATTACACATCCAGACATATCATTATACATCTACACATATTGGTAACTTTTTATACATCTACACATATTGGTAACTGATATCGTTAGATAATTAATAATATTATAATTATTTAACGTTTTTATTTTATTTAAAAAATGTACATGTATTTGTTTTTCTCTGCGACCAATACTATTTGATTCTTGTCAAGATTGCCATGAGAAGAATCGAACCAAATATCTTACGACGAACACAGTGCGTGTGGGAATAAATTAGTTGAAACACCCGACGAAGAAGATAGCGACGATAAATCCCTAAATCCTAATACATTTACATATAAATATATATATATANAATAAATTTATTTTATGTAATAAGTTTCTAAAAATTCCAGAGATAAATGTCTCGCTTTTCCCCTAGACAATATCTGGCAACGCTGATGCCACAGGTGGCATTGTCACCTGCGAACTAGCTATAGTTATTACATAACAAAGGAAATAATATGTATTATATATATATATATATATATATATATATATATATATATATATATATATATATATATATATATATATATATATATATATATGTATATATTGTATTGTATTTCCCATACTGTAATGATTTAGACACTGATTTAGTTCTAGAATACTATCATTACCAAAGCCACATATATGTATTCCCAAAAAAAATCGGCAAATCAAGATTTTATATTACTACTGTGTTTATCTTCGATTGACTGATATTTGACGAAAAATTATTTTATTTCAATCCGAGAAATGCCTTTTATTTCGGACCGTTTTCGACGTAGTGTTCTTATTTAAAAGCCAGTTTCCTTGCAATAGTTCTTAGCTGTTTGATAAAAATCGGTCTATCAGCTGTTTCCCAAAATTGTATGCCTTAAATTGATTTATTGCAGGTTGTATGCCCTAAATTAATATAATATATTGTAGGTTGTTTTTAATGTCTTAATTTAATCTTATTACAAAAATAAAATCACAATGGGAGTTTTAAAAAAATCTGTTAATCGTAATATAAAGTAATATTATTAGTTGTTGTGCACTAAAAGTTAATAAATACAATTATTAGTCGTATTATTTATTGACTCCTGATGCAGAAAAAGTTGTACTTGTCGTGGCGCACACAGCACAGCGTCTAGCTACAAGAGCGATGATTGCTACGGAGTTCGATTTCCCTTCTTGGGAAAATAATATTTTTACAGGGCGCGCCGTTGAATTCAACCAACATGGAATCTCTCGAAAATGAGACCGTGGGTGAAGAACGGGATATTTTAACACAAGGTTTCTTACCCTTCTATATGGGAAATAGCGTGAAATATAATAACATACCCTTGAGGAAGGCTCGGCCACTGGACGGATCTCTTTATATGTTTGCATAACGTTCCAGTTTATATCATAGCCATTATTATCATTGACCGGAACTATATATAAATTGTTGACTTGCCCATCGAAAGTGATAAATTTCTTTGCTATTTCTAGCACTTGGTCAAATATGAAGAAATGATAACTAAAAAAAAAAACAATTTCAATTTATAAATTTTACAAAAGTACTTTAAAAAAATCTTAATTAGTTAGTTATTTTACATTAAGAATAAAGATTGCAACCCAGTGGTCTTTAATGAATTTACAATACCCATATCACAACCACAAATTACTAACTCTAGGTTGTCGTTTAGCAGAGCAGAGCATCTGATTTTAAACGAGACGGTTGTGGGTTCGATCCCCACTCGAGGGAAATGAATTATTTTCCTCGATCTGGTAACAAATGTTACGAAAATCCGGCTGTTCGTAGCGAATGGAGTATTTTAGAACTAGATTTTCTCTGACTATGCTGCATGTAGCATGAAAAATATACTCACTTTTTGACAAGTTCAAATAAAGCCAAATCTAATCGAACAGTCGCATAGTTGACTTCTAAATAAGTTTCAACTTCGCCCACTGACAAAAACATGGGGAATTTACAAAGGCGGGGCAAGGGTTGCAAAGTTAGAAAACCGTAGCCCTCCTTTCTTTTAAGTAGGTTAAATAACGCCTTTTCCCTTGAGTCTTTGGGTTCTTCAAATGCTGTATTTAATTTTATCACATGTAAATAGAAAACTTGATGTCCATAACTCCAATTTTTTGGTCCATCCAAGCATTTTGGGTACTGTGAATACGAAATAGAAATATTAACATAATAAAATATACTTTATTGCTCATAATTAAAAAAATATAAGTTACATAGGTGAAGCAAAAATGTTGTACCCCTGTTTATGAAAATTGAGCAGACGGAGAGTATAAAGGGTGGCACAGTTAAAGTTCGTGTAGTGGAGTGCAGAATGCTAATAGCTTTTTAAAATAAAGCATAAAAGGCTAGTAAAGCATTGAGGCCAGTCGTGGCGCAGCGGCACGAAGAGTGACTGTAAAACCGACTGGTTGTGGGTTCGATCCCCATTCGAGGAGATGAAATATTTACTTAAATTTATATTTCCATTTCTTCGCTCTGGTGTCGAGACTAAGCGCGGCGTTGAGTTCTGCCACTCAACACGCAATGCCTCCAGAATTCGGCAGAAAGTGGGGAACGGAGTGTCTTAACACTAGCTTCCCTCTGCCTACCCTGCTGTGTGCGGGATACAGCATGAAGCTGTTTTTTTTAGGCCAGTCATGGCGCAAGGGCACAAGTGTGCGGTTGTAAGTTTTAATATTTTTATTCCCTCGCTGCGTTCGCCTTTCAACACTCTTCCAACAATGCCTCCGAAATGTGTTTGAAAGAAAGAAACGAAAGTGTCTTAATAGGAAAGGAGTATCTTAACACTAGATTTCCTCTGCCTATCTACCCTGCTACGTGCGTGCCCTCTTCGTACAACGTGAAGCTATAAATAAAATATTTTCTGTATGAAAAAAAAACAATGGGCAAATATATCCATATATAACCTGGGACCCAATAGTAATAAGATATAAATCATTTCCGCAGAAACAACTTTTGTTATCACAGTTTTGTTGTCACACTTGTACGTTCAGAGATATAATAGTTATAAGTTTCGCTAAAGGGTCATAATAAGTATTTTCTTGGGGTGAAAAATAAAATACATATGATTATTTATTTAATTCTTCTTATTATAATTACATTTATAAACACTTCACGCAGTATCCCGCACACAGCAGGGTAGGCAGAAGGAACTTCTTGAAAGGAATTCTGCCGAATTCTGGAGCCATTGCGTGTTGAGTGGCAGAGCTCAACGCCGCGCTTTGCCTCGACACCAGAGCGAAGAAATGGAAATATACATTTAAGTAAATATTTCATCTCCTCGAGTGGGGATCGAACCCACAACCAGTCGGTTTTACAGTCACAATTTGTGCCCCTGCGCCACAACTGGCCTCTGGATTTATTTATTGTTTATAAACACAAATTAAACCTATTACAAGATCTCTAGAAAATACCAGATTTAGGGTACTCGCAACTTAGCGATCATGCCATTTGAGGCCGGTCGTAGCGCAGAGGCACAAAGTGTGACTGTCAAATCGACTCAATCGGTTGTGGGTTCAAAATATTTATTTACATTGATATTTTCATTTCTTTGCTCTGGTGTCGAGGCAAAGCGCGGCGTTGAGTTCCGCCACTCAGCACGCAATGCCACCAGAATTCGGCGGAAAGTGGTGAACGGAATGCCTTAACACTAGGTTCCCTCTACCCTGCTTTGTGCGGGATACAGCGTGAAGCTGATTATTATAATGTTAAAAATTTTGCTGGTGCACCAGCTTAACTCTTAAACTTAAACTCTGTACCCATCCCGTGCCGTAACCAGGCGCGCTCGGGCAGGCTTCAGGATGAGACAGTTTGCGAAATAAAGTATTACCATTACATAAAAACAGTAAGCACAATAAAAAACGTTATATTAATATTTATAATTTCAAATTATTTTAATTTTTTCAAAAACATTGTGTTATATATCTCTAAATAGACAATTGTGAGAACAAGGTTGTCGGGACAAAGGCTGTTCCTATTAAAAAGATCTATGCAATGACATATGGGCTATTGGATGGTGGTCCCAATCTGCTCATTGTCCTTTTGATTAATATTCTATAGTAGTTGTTTGAAAATAATAATTTAGATGCTAGAAAAGTAGTTAAGTTTATTAGTAACTATACTTTTGTATGATATTTGTAGTATTTTTTTTACTTAAATATATATATTGTTAATTTAAACAATTTAATTTTTGTTCTTATATTAAGCTTACCACTTTTGGATGTTTCCTAACTCTTTTTTTTGTTCCAGGTCTTGGATTATCATTTTCCTCGTCAAACTCTTCTTCGCGCCAGTTAGGAAAACATACTTTTATTTCTTCAGCATCAAAATCTACTGTCCTGTAATAAGTTTGAAAATGTACCTTCGTATTGGTTTTACTTTGTCAATTCAATAAGATAGTATGATACTACACAAACATATGACACGAGGTTTAGCATATTTCGTAATTATAGGGCAACGGGAAATACCTATGTTTTGATTAGGCGATAATTCATATCATATCAGAGTTTCATACAATACGCATTAAAGGTCGTATATATTGATTGCGTTGACTTCGAAGTTAAATTAATGTTTAATTTTTTTTGTTTCTTGTGTGCTCCAAAGGAATATGTAAACCTGGATATTTGATATTAATAACAGCCTGTATTCATTTTCACCTGACACCTTAACAGACGGACTTACATACATACCGACAGACATGAGAGACCCAAAAACAAGAAAAAACGGAACCCCTATAGGGTTCCGTTTTTTCTTTTATTTAAGGTATGAACTTTAATAATAATTCTGATGTTGTATTTTTATGAAAATAATTCAGGAACGTTTCCTAAATATAACTTTTTTCGTCGATTTAACGATTCGTCGAAATCTCCCGAAACTGCCCGTAAGAGTTAATACAAAACATTTAATACATTTGTTCAAAACCTTTATATAAAGATTTTTCAATCTCGCAAAGTATTTAAAAAAAAAGGATTATTTACCTCTATATAACGAATTTTATTAACTTATAACCTATACATAACGAATCCTATCAGTTTACTATATTCAATTTCATATTAAATTAATATTTCGATAGGTTCAGACTTGTTAAATCTTTCGTAAGATAGTTATTGTTGTTTGGCGTTCAGTAATGTAAGCCTGGTGTTGAACACTGTTGTTTTTAAGTTTGCAATGGCTGATAAACGAAAAACCTGAGATCAATATATTTTTTAACTTTGTTAAAACGAATAGTAGACCATCCTAACTAACCTCAATTTGACGAACCTCATTGTAACAAATTACTTGATATAACGAATATTTTCTGATCCCCTTCAGTATCTTTAAATCGAGGTTGTACTGTTTTATATATATTATATATATAGAAAATATTATTAGAAATAGAATCCACAACCTTTCGTGTTGACAGTCGCACGCTTGTGCCACTGCGCCACGACGGCCTCAAACATTATTATTATCACAATTATTATACATACGCATATTGTCGTGGCAGTAATGTTTCTGCATCCAGTTCACCAGCCTCATGCAGTCTAATGCAGACATTTAATGCAGCTGAACGTTTTGCCGATTTCAAATTGACTAGCGGTAGTCCCTTAATGAAAAAGTAATCAAATTAATAATAAGAACTTAGATTTTCGCGACTTCATCACATTTTAAATTGACTCTAAAAATATTCTCTCTTATTCTCGTATTTAGTATTATAATTTTTTTAGAACGACATTTCGAACACTTGTAATAGTAGTCCGTGGTAATGGGTAGACCCATCTACGATTAATTCAATTAAGAGTTTAATTTAAACATTTTTTTTTTAAATTACATTGGGACAGCACAGCGTCTGATAGTAAAAGCGACGGTTGTGGGTTCGATTGCCTCTTGGAAGCATGTCTTTTTTTTCATTTTCTCGCTCTGGTAAGACAAATCGCTATTATATTTCGCTTATCGCTTTAGTTTAGCTTAAGGGTTCATTTTCATTAGTCGTTATAGTATGCAATCAAAGAGTGGGAAAGTTCACGCATGCCGCAGGGATCGCATGCTCAGGCCACGTGGGGGGAATACCCGCATGCCGTATACAGGGTGAAAGTGTCACCGCTCCTTTTACGGGGACAGCATATAGGGTAAAATATTTAAAACCCATACCTAAAGAAATAAATCAAGATACCTCAACAGTTTAAACGTAGGTTTTTTTTTCATTTCACGATGTTTACCGATACCTGTATTTCGTGTGACTTAGTTACGCATAGATACCAATAACATAAACACATACTACTACAAAAATACTACTAAAGGTTAATCAATTTTGAACTTTGGCGCCAATACCTACGACTCGATTTCGGAATGAGGCGTATGCGGGTTTATCCGCCCTTTGATTATGTTTGCGTACGTCATTCTTGACAAATGGCGTTTTATATTATATCAATAATTTTATTATCTATTTTGTTTGAAAAATAACTTTTTCATTTTTGGGAAAAAAAATGTATTGGGCTTTTATAGTAGTAGTTAAAACTGTGGTTTCATTTAAAGTGGTGCTGACACATTTTTTTTTTTTTTTAGCTATTGAAAATAAGCCCTTAAGCATCTTATGTAAATAGAAGTTAAGCTGAGAGGACTTGGTGTTAAGACACTCTGTTCTCTTTACATTTCGTTTTTAGAATGACCGATATCAAATTGAATTGTAATATCTTGTACAACTATCTATGCCCAGACTATGAACAAAACTGTAAACAAAATCTATACATTATAAGAAAATTATAACTGTCACTGTCTGAACATGGAAGATATATGAGAAAATCTATCCTCTAATATTTTATAGATTTTCTTATATATTTATTTATTTTAAGGTTCTATTCCATCTATCAATGTAATAGAATTTAAAATAAAGATTTTTTAATTTTTTTGTCTATTTGTCTGTGCGTTTGTGCACGCTAATCTTAGAAACAGCTAAATTGATTTAAATACAGTTTTCATTATTGTATTTTGGCAAACTTATTTACCTTAACATTTAGCGTTTGTTTTATTTAAACCGGCCGATAAATGAGACAGTTTTATAAATATCAATTATTTTATTGATGAGCTGAAATTGATTTTTTTTGAGTTTTCAATATTTGCTTATTGTCTTTAAAATGATAATGCCATAAGAGCATGAAAGTTATTTAGATTAGTAAATATATAATTGTGTAGTTCAAGCGGGCGAAGTTGCAAGCGGGTCGCTAGTTCATATTAAAACTATAATGAACAAAATAAAACTTACTTTGACAGCCTCTTTTACTGGACACGAGATGGGCATTACAATAGTTATGAGCCGTAACATTTCATTTTTTTTATTAACTTTCTCCTGTATCCACATCGGCATTATTTTTGTGAAAGCATCATGGGGTAATGTGTTACAGTATCTACTTAATAAACTTATTGCTGAAGTTGCTGGCAAACGACCTTAAAGCATAAAAATAAAATTAAATCAATCAACCTAAGCTACATTAAGGGTCATCCATAATATGTCACACGAATTTCATGATTTTTTATCTTCTATCCTATCCTGCCCTTGTCACAGCTGGTCATGTGCGTGCGACTGTAAATGTGACAGTTATGGGTTAGATTTCCACTCGGGGGACTAACATATTTAATAGTTTCATTTGCTAATCACATAACGAAAGCGCGGCGTTGAGTTCCGCCACTCAACGTGCAATGCCTCAAGAATTCAGCGGAAAGTGCCTTAATAGTTACGAAGTATTTTAGCACTAGGTTCCTAGGTTCTCTCTACCTACCCTGCTATGTGCGCGATACAGCGCGAAGCTAAAACAAAATAAAAAATACATACAGCCACTATCAGTGTAATATGATGGAATATCCTCAGCATCATACAAATTTTCTTGAATTTCTTCTTCAGTAGGGGCATCTCTTTCTAGAACGTTTCCGTGTAAAAGCTGAAATAAACATTTCTATTTCATTCTAGTGTTAATATTTATAAATTCATGTATCTATCTAATTGAAATTTAAATGTTAAATTCACCATTTGGGACCATTTTTTTATAAAAATACCGGTAAACCGGCGCCCCTTTACGATTGACATGACCAAAAACTTTATATGAAATACTAGATTTAATCTGCAACATTGGTCACTTTGGTAACCTTAAATGGTTGGAATTGATAATTTAAAAGCAAATTAAATTCAAAATAGTTTGAAGAAACTGAACTTTTGATACTTTTGACATGACTTTTATAAAAAGTTCTCCGCGGGGTGGTTTATTCCTTACCACAGCAATATGGGATCAAGTAAAAACTAAAGAAAATGTCATTTCAATAACAAATGTAAAAAAGTCTTAATTTATTCGTATGAATTGAAAAAGGCGGCGTTCAGTTCAACGCCACCGCCACTCAACACGCAACGCCTCCTGAATACTAGGCTTTCTCTGCTTACCCTGCTACATGCGGTTTAGTGTGAAGGTGAAGAAAAAAACTGAAAGGGTAAAGAACTTAAAAGTATATCCGTCAAGATAGTGATACTCATTTTTAAAATAGGCATCTAAGTGTGTTTAGGTAAATTTAAAATAAACTTAATTTTTTTAGAGTTAAATTTTAAATTATCATAAATTGTTGTATAAACGTATATTATACTAAATTGTTATTTTCAACTTACACCATGAACATATTGTTCAATCTTCTGAAATTCTAGGTTTTTTGCTTCAAATTTAGATTTGTTTGCTTCATCTACTAAAGTAACAAAAGTTGCATCCTTAGACCGCGCACGCCCTGAAATTTTTGCCGAACAACATTCTTTAAAATGGTATAACTTACAAATCAAATAAAACAAACAATATTAAAGGAGGTTTGCCAAAACACAATAAGAAAACTTAGCAATAAATCGGTTAACCCTAGTGACTAAAGTTCTACTATTTTAGTAAGTATTACATTCTGTTACGAATTGATTATAGTATATATGTATATTTACCTTTGCTTTGTATATACGATCTGTACTCTAAAGGTTCGTCATAACGCAATACGAGCGTACATTGAGGCACATCAATGCCTTCTTCCAATACACTAGTTGATATTACACAGTTCAAATCACTGCAATAAGTAATTAAATAACTATATACTAGTATAATATAATAGCAAATATAGTGTAATTATATGAAAACTTGCTTAGTTCACCTTAGTCATAAGTAACGATTTACAAATATAATGTTAAGAATATCTTTTATAACACTTTTGTATGATAGGTATTATTTGTGTATATCAATAATCATTATTATTAGTAAAAATAAAATAACTAATATTAATTATAAAAAAAATAAATGATAATAAGACAAAAAGGATAAAGACGAATTGTAAATATGTATTATTAAAAAACCAGACAAGCGTGAGCCGGGCTCGCCTACCGTGGGTTCCATGCAAAAATTTGAGCGGCTCAAATACCAAATTTTGCTCCCATTTTAAGATTATTAGGCTATTTTTTAGGATTTCAAAATAAATGTATAGTTTTCACATTTGTTCCTGAACTAGTACTACCTGTAGATACTAGCGGCCTAAATTAATTAGCGAACTAAATTTCATAATTCGGAGTCAACCGTACTCTATTTTATTTGATTCCTTTATAGTGTAGAAAGACGGGTTTTTTTTTGTTATATGAACGGCCATATCTTTTTTAAAGTAAATGCAGAAATATAACTTTTTCAGGAAATTATGGGGTCGTAGATCTGAGTATATGGTTTCAATTTCAACTCAATATCTCCAAGCGTTTATGATATAAAGGCTCTTGATAGACAGTCGGATAGATAGACGGATAATGAAGTGATCTTATAAGTTTCTTTTTTACTTAAAAGATACGGAGCACTAAAAAACGAAAAAAAAAACGCTGTGTGTTGAATTTTATTAGAGCGAACCGTAAATAAAGGCACACGGTAAGAGTATAACATCTAATAGAATAATACCTAATTATTTAAACACGAAATTTGTGTAAACATAATTAATTTCCGAACTGCAGTTACAACTAAATAATTTCTAAGTGTAAATTTACAAAATACCTGATGCTACACTTGGTAGGGGGGGACTACCCCTACCCGAAACGTGTCACAAATGTGGTGTGCTCACGAATATGATAAATAATTATTTAATAATTATTCGTGTGTCTTAATTTATGGATGGTTTATTCACATAAGCGAAATACTTTTATTTCATAAATTGTGGATCTCATTACTATATTTGAGAATATCTTTTAGAGTAATTTGTTTAAACTTTGGAGGCGAGAGAAATATTTCAAGAAGGATATTCAATATTCGTGAGATAAGTTGACAAAACATTTAATTAGAATTTGCGAATATCATTTTGTCAATCTCTATTAAACACAAGGACAAAAAATAACAAAATGTAAGAAAAAAATAAACAATATTTTAAAAACAAAGTAATTTGTTGGTGGTACTGTGAATACATACCCGTTTTTAAATTTAAGCAACACCTGCATACTTAATTTTTTTGTGTAAAATTCTTCTCTTGTATGTTTAAAAGGATTTACGTTGAACCCAACGACGTAGTCGTGTTTTAGGAAACCAAATTCAGTAGGATTAGCAGCTTTTACATCCTTCAAAACATTGTATAAGATTTTACATGTTAATCTTTGCTGGGTCAAAATAAGGCATGATAGGGCGCTTCGTTTATGATTAACTTTAAGTAAAGCTGCAAACAAGGAATAAGAATCATTTCGAAAGTGTATGAAGGGGACATTCATAAATGACGCCACACATAATATTTATTGTTTTGACACCTTCCTTCTTTTTTTAACAACAATTTCTAATCGTTTGATTGTTATATTTTGAATTGTCATTCGCAAAATTTAGAATACTTCCTTCTCGATCTCCTATCCCCCTAACTTGTGACGTAATTTACCGATGACCCCAAAAGCGATATTAGTATTGCGTGAAATTATGTATGAAGGCAAAAATACTATTTCAATTTAACATCCTAATATTATATATCGAAAAGAACTTTTAAAATTTAACTTTAATTTTATTTATACTCAATTAGTAACTGTATTCAATATTACTTTAGATCTGATGATTAAGCTGATGTATTTTAAACAAGTTTAGGTTAAACATCTAATCTAATCAATTAAAATGATATTTTTAATTAATCTTTTTAAAATTATTTTCTTTATATACAATGTTAGTACATTATTATGAATGTTAGAATTTTTATTGGGCTTCGAACTATATACCGCAGAACGAAGAAATTAAAATAATTCATTCCCATAGTGGGAATTGAACCCACAACCAAAAAATATCTAAAAATTGTTTACTTAAATAACGTTGTTATTATTACCACCATTTTCGGCGCAGTATGCTGGATTGTATTCTTTCAGTGTAAATAAAAGTTGAAGTATTTTTTGTGATGAATGTTTCAAAATCTTGTTGTATCCTTTATCCTTTTCCATGGCCTGAAGCAGGACCATTCTCGCCCTGTATTACAAAGATATTATAATTAAAATTTGTAAGACGTACGATTAATATTTTGAAGACTAAATAAAACATGTTTAATTCCTCCAAATTCTCAATTGTCGCGATAACAGTCGCAATGTTATACCTCTGCTGTATGACGGCCTCAACGAGGGATGGTGAACAAATTAATTAATAAAAAATTGCTAAGACCCACGCACCGCCTAATTTTCGAGATATTAAACAAGGCATGTTGAGTGGCGAAACTCAACGCCGGTCTTAGTCTTGTCACTAGTGTAAGGAAAATGACAGGTGTTGAATTTCGCCACTCAACGTATCTTGGTTAATATCTTGAAAATTAGGCGGTGCGTGGGTCTTAGCACTACTGATTCTCTACGTACTCTGCTATATGCGGGATACAGCGTGAAGATAAAAAAAATAAATAATAAACAATTACTTACTCAGTAGTATGTGTAATTGCTATAACATATAACAATTCCTCCTCTTCTGAAGCTGCTCTACGTTTGTTTCTTTCACACAAAACTACAAACGCCAGCATTCCCAAAGCACCTGCATATATTCCCATGGTGTTTATTATGAGAATTGTAGATTCTATGGCATTTTTGACTTCCTTTCGTAACTGGAAAATGTTGCATTCGATAATGATATGTAAAATATATTCTTTATAGCACTAAATAAATATGGGCATGGGAATGGGTGGCGGCTAGTTTATGCATCTCAGATTCCCTCCACAGTTCTGATCCCACAGTTGCCTGGTCCATGTCATGTCGCGTATTTTAAAAGATGACTTAGCACTTGCAGTCTATAAAGGACGCACTTGTCACAGTGTATCAAGATACCATGCTTGAAAAGTTAGTTAAGCCACTTAACACCATGTTCAATAATCAAGAATGGTCCTTTCAGCAAGACTCTATGCCGGGTAATGAATCTCGATCCATCCCAACTTGATTAGAAACAAACGATTTTATCAGAGCTGGACCTATAACAGTCCATACAATTGTCAGTAAAGGATTTTATCATAAATAGAGTTCATGCTGCTGTTGTAGTCTCATTCGACATTAAGACACAATGTCTCGAATATTGCGCGGTACGTGGGGAACAGAGTATCTTAATACTAGGTTTCATCTGCCTAGTGTTAAGACAGTCCGTTCCCCATTAAAATACTTCCATTCCCCGCTGTGTGTGTGCAACACTAAGCCGTCGCGTTTACAGTGACACACACACTTGCGCCCCTGCACCACGACGGCCTCATCTATAACTTGCAATATCTTTTTTTATTTTTAACAAAATTTAAAAATACCTTTTTAGGATCCGTAGTAATATCTGTCTGCCACGGTTTCAAATTAACGTTTGGATTGGCTGTAGTTTGTGGTAAATCATATGACATTACAATCATTTGTAGCTCTCTAAGTAGATTGATGGCTTCTTGCGCCGGATCGCTTAGTATACGTTCAATTCTGTAGTATTGAGCTAACTCGAGCGGATTTGTTGAATGACTATAATATAAAAATATGTTGTGTTATTATTAGACTAGCGGCCCATTCGCGGCTTCGCTCGCATACCACTTATAATTGTTTTATTATCCAGCATTTTCCATAAGATAATCAATATAAATTATATTATTAATTTAATAAATTTATACATTCAATAATTTTGAGAAACTGCAAGCACTAACATGGCTGCTTGCGAGGGCGAAATCGGCCGCAAGGGCGTCCCCCTCTGGACTCATGTCTATACTTGTAAACGGAACGTTGAATTATTTAAAATTTATATTTTCTCAAAAAGTATACGTTCAAATTACATAAAAGACAAAGTATTTCATAAAAATTCCTTGATGATGGAATAATTTTCGCTCGTAACTTTCAATATCTTTATCAAATAAAAAACGTTAAAATATCACCTTGCAATTTTCAATTATTTTTTTATCACAAAATATCTTATTGTGACTTATTTATAAGAGATATATATACCGTATCACGGTCTTTTTTTAGAACTAATAAAATAGAACATTTCTTCCATACAATGTACTGACATATATTTTACTATATTTGCAGCGCACGCGCTCAAAGCAATTCGATGGCGTTCATTATTATAGTTATTTCGTTATTAAAGGCTAACTAATACGTACACCATAATATTACATAGCCTATAGCACTTCTGGAAAAACGTAGCTTTCAAACAAAACCTTCCACTTTATTATATTAGTATAGATAAAAACCGAAAATTATCTTTATTAAATTTGATGATGAAATAATTTTCGATCGTAAGTTTTCAATATAAATGTGTTTCAATATAAATGTATTTTTAATAGTATAGATAAACATTAAATAAAAAGTAGCGGGCAATGTCGCGCAGGACCAAACTTTACACCACACCAAGAAAAGAAGAAAAGAACCAAAGTGTAGTTTAAATTAATTATAAACAGCAAATAATTACATCAAAATTAACAATATTTCGTAAATGTATGAAAATTTCTGCCCATTCGCGTCGGTCATGCCCCCGAAGGCTAGGTCATTTCGAATCAGTGACATCTCCTTAATTATTTATTAGAATGTTATACAGTAAACTATAATTTCAATCTAGATAAAATGCTAAAAGTGACTATTATATTTATGTATATAAGGATGAATATCAAGCAAGCAAGTTCATTTTGTGTGACGTTTTCTTAAAACGACAAACTTTGCAAACTATTGCTTAGCAACGGTCGGTTGTAATTAACATGGCAGAATAAATTGAATTTCAAATAAGAAAGTATTTTAATATATTTAAAAAATATGTGTAATGTAATGTTATATAGCCTATAGTACTTCTGAAGAATCCAGCTTTCGTACAAAACAAAAACAAAGTAAATCCGACCAGTAGATCCAGAGATCTTAGCGTTTAAGCAAACAAACAAACAAACATACAAACTCTTCAGCTTTATTATATTAGTATAAAAGTATAGATAATGGCAAGACAAGGTGCAGCGTTAAGTCATGATATTTAATATTCATTAAGACACTAAATTGACCGCCACGTAGCGAATGAAAAGGCTAAGGATGTACGGACGGACGGATGTACATGCCACTACACTCATATAGTGTAGCACAGCACCTGACTGTAAACGCGTTTTTGTCATCACCACTTTAAATGAAACCAGTTTTAACTACTCTATAAAAGCCTAATACAATTTAAAAAATACTTTTTTCCAATATAGAAAAACAAAATAAATAATAAATTTCGTTGTAAAATAAAACGTCATTTTTCAAGAACGACGCATGCAAATATAAACCTATTAAAAGGGAAACCGCCGCATACGAATCATTCCGAAATCGAGTCGTAGGTATAGTATATCAAATTAAGGCTTATTCTATTCTTAACACTATACACATGGTTGCCTGTAAAATAACTGCCTCAAGCTGAGGTTGCCTTCCTTTGAATTATTTTGTTTCGGTCGACTATGAGATAGATGATGAAATGTGCGGTCTGTCTTATGTTTTAAAGAAAAATATAATGTAATAGAAAGGCTATCTTAAATTCCAAAATCAATAATATTTTTTTATTTGTAGAATATTCAACAAATAAAAACATAAAAATATTCAATACAAATTAGAATTTTTTGTTCATAGGGACCGCTATAATTTCAACTTTTCTAACGTAATGTAATCACAACTGTGGCTCCACTGCGATGATTATCCGTATTTTGTCCTGTACTAAAATTTATTTACGTAGAGAAAAATATATAATATTAAATATTAAGCTATATTTGTAAATACGTATACATTAGAAAATAATTCAATAACTGTTCTTTATATTTTTGTTTCAGAACAATGAACTTTTTGTAAAACTATAAGTGACATTTTCAAAAGTATTTTTTTTAATCTAAGTTAACTCGAAAAGTCTTCACTCCAGAACGAAATGAGCATACTAAGCAATATGTTCCAAAACATCTCATTCGGCTATCTGCTCTTTTATTGCATTTAAAAACAATGCATCTACGAAAATAATTTTATTGCATTTTATTTACTTTATACCGCGCCGCAAAATATTTATCTACAGTAAAAAATAGACAACAAATTGATAGTTGTCGAGTCCTGATCATAAACCAACCGTAAATAGCGTTTATTAGTCGGCATTATTGCCGAAGATTCTTCGAAATTATTTTTGCAAAATTATTTTAGTTTATCATTACGCGCGGTCGCGCGTGGCCAAGTTCAGTAACACAGAACTGGCGAGCAGCACCGAGGGTAATTTTACACGAACCATTTGAAGCCACTTTTTACCCCCTCATAACCCAAAAACTAATCCACATAAACCTGTCAAATTTGGCTTAAAAATTTAGACCCGCTACTTGTATACGTGCATCAAATTTCATAAACACAGCTCAAACGGTTATTTAGATAATGAAGTCCAAAAATCGTTAATTTTAACAGGGGGTTGACTGACCTATAGACCTTAATTCTAACACAGTTCTAGATGACCTAGAACGGTGA